>BDDA01000021.1:0-35737 GCA_001662385.1 Chlamydomonas asymmetrica | reverse complement strand
TCCCCCCCCCCCCCCCCCCCACTCACACCCCTTGCACCACAGCATTGTTGGAACGGCTGTGGGTGAACAATCTGCAAAGCTGCACGCCCAATCATGTCCTCCATAACTGCAGTTCATCATGCTGCCGCGATTGCACTGGTATAATGTGTGTGTGGACTTGATCATCACATGGAATCCTGCTGTGCGTGCGCGCAGTTCTCTCTGTACGATGTTTTCAACCGCCTGTACCGGCAAGCGCGCGTGAAGCTGTCGGGCCGGAGCCCTCGCGGGGACGAGCGGGAGGAATTCGGGCGGCAGGCTGACGACACGGGCTTCCAGCACTTCACGTGCGGGCTCATGGCAGGCCTGGTGAGTGGTGCAGACTGAGAGCGCTTGCAACGCTTGCCCATTGTGCCTCCCGCCCTTGCATCAACCCTCTTCCTCTCCCACCGGGCACAGGCAAATGCTGCCTCAGCCCTGAGCACCGCGGAGCACATGAATGCATCTCTATCATCAACATGCACTGGAGTGCCTGAGCTTGTTGGCCCATGAGCTTGTTGGCCATGAGCTTGTGTGTTCATCAAGGCAATGACGCGTTTGGGGCCCCAACGCGCTGCTGGTGTGTACTGTTTGCATGCTCAGGTCGCCAAGTTTGTGTCGCACCCGCTGGATGTGGCCAAGAAGCGCTACCAGATCGCCGGGCTGCCTCGCTCCCTCAAGTAGGTCACAACGCCTGTAGCGCTTGCCGCTATCCCAAGGCCCAAACTCAAGCTTTGTATATAGAGTAACATAATGCTTGTCGTGGGAGCGCGATGGCACGCGATGGCACGCGATGGCACGCGATGGCACGCGATGGCACGCGATGGCACGCGAGGGCACCCGGTGGAACGAGCTGGTTTGGCATGCTATGTCTGTGTGCCAGGAGAAGCAAACGCTGTATCAAATGATCGGGTGGGGATCCGATGGCATGCATGCGGCGCAGCGTGCAGAGGCGGGAGCCGCGCAGATGCATCGGTCACAGAATGTACCGCTCCAGCGCGTTTAAGCGGTGGAATGGGCCCATCTGGCGGCCACGCACACCTCTCAGATTAACTGCTCGCCTTGCTTTGAGCCGCTTGGCTACGTTGGCCATAGCTTGGGCTGTGCTACATTGTATGACGCGTGTTTGCGACGTCCAAGGGGTGTTGCTACCAAACAACGAGCTTTACAACTTGAGGCATGAAGCTTTAAAGCAAGCGCAAGCCACTGCGTCGCGAGAGCACGCCCGCATGAATGGTGAATCGTCACGTCTCGCGAGTTATGCCCTGGTGTGGGACCTCCCGTCGCGCTCGTAGGTATGGGCAACGCGTGGAGGCGGGCTTCGCGCTGCGCTCGCTGACGCAGACGCTAGCGCACATCTACCGGACGGAGGGCGCGCGCGGGCTGTGGAAGGGCAGCATACCGAGCCTCGTCAAGGTGAGCCGCTCTCACATGCTTGCTAGAGGCGTGGCACGACATGCGAGCTCTTGAGGTGGGCTCTCATCGTGTCGTTTGTGTGCCCATCGGGGTTGCGGACCTCCAGTGTGCATGAGCTTGGACAGTCGGAGTCATGGCACGGAGAGTCGCGGGCTGTTGGTTGATTGCAAGCTCACTTGCGTGTCTCTGTGGTGTATGTTGTCCGGTGTGCAGCCTCACTAGCAAGTAATGTGTTGCAGACGACTTGACAGATGGTATATGCCTATCGTCACATTTGTGTTATGCCTGCGGTGCACCCGTCGCGTGTGTTCGGACGGCGGCTCCTGCGCAGGCGGCGCCGTCATCCGCGATCACCTTCATGACGTACGACGCGATCCTGCTGTGGCTGATGTCGATGACAAAGCCGACGAGCGCCACCACCTGATGTGTCCCAGCTGCCGTCCGTCGCTGGATGACGGCGCACACGCTGCGTGTGTACCTAATCTTGCCATACATACTGTCGTTCGGCAACCGCAGCGCAATATGCAACGCACATCATGCAAGATATGCTCATGCTACAGTATCAATGGCTTATGATTCTATCCTATCGGAATGCTCTCAGATTGCTGAGTCCATAACCCTTGCGGTAGGGTACCGGTAGGTAGTTGTTGCGCCTACGACTGTAGCGACTGTTGCACATGCGACTGTTAACGTTGCGCCTACGACCAGCTGGCATTAGTTGTGTAGCCTGCGCCACAAGGCCGTGATGCCGCGTCATGATACGGTGTATCAACATGTATGATGGCTTGGACCAACCGTGAGCGATCCTTTTTGCTTTTGCGAGCTAGTGTGAGCTGCATCGGAACCACATGCAGAGGTTTAGTGAACGCTTTACGCGCCAATCGCTCGCAGCGCACATGCATGAGCAATTGAGCATGCAATCAAGTGCACTAAACTGCATGGCGTGGATCTAAACGCATATGTCTTGCAAAACATTGCGGGATTCGCGGCGCTGGAAGGCGCCGGTACATGGCAATCAACCGCGGTGCAATGCAACGCCTGTAAGCAACGCCTTGAAATAGCAATAAAGAACAGTGAGGTGGCAAACCTGACAAGCAAGCAAGCCGACAGTCACAACCAATGAACCAAGTGTTGTTCCCATCAAATTATACGGGGAATGGGGGCGGCGGGTGGGGTTAGGGATTTGTGCGGGTGGGAGGCACGGGCGGGTGAAGTGGAAGTGCGAGTGCGTGCATGTGTGGCAGAGACACGCATGAGGTAGCCAGCGTTGTCCCTGCGCCCCTGAATCGTCGGACTTGGTCATGAAACGCGCGGGGTATGGCGCTTCAGAGTGTGGCAAGCATGCACACAAACAAAGTGCGCGCAGGGTTCGCGTAAGAGATCCCCTAGTGCATCGCAACGCAACGCAGCACCGCACCGCAGCGCTGCGCTACCTGCTCACTTGCGCACGGCAACACAAGATGAAATGTAGCGTAGCGTAAAGCCAGTAGAGAGCAATGGCGGGAGGCAACGACTGGAGGAGTGGACAATCTTGCGCACTACGCATGATTTCCAAAGGGAGCGCGGCAAGAAGGAAGGGAGGGAATGTAGGAGGCATGGGAGGGTGGCTGGGAGGGACGAGCGTTGGAGCGGCGGCAGTGCGGGAGGGTTGCAGTGCGGGAGGGAGGGAGGAAGCCTAGCCAACTCTGCGCGTCATGTGTGCGTCTCTTCCACCGGTGCACAACGCACTTTCAATCGCCCGAATCGGTCAACAAACGCGCCAGTTATGGCGTTGCAAAGTTTTGCATGCAGCACATGCATTTTTTTTTTCGGACGGGAACGGTTACAGGCTAGGACACCGCTGCCAAGGCAGGCGGTGACAGGACAGGACGAGGCTGACCCCCTGGGGCCCGGAAACCCGGCCGGGACAAAGACAGGGACAAGGACAAAAGAAAGGCGAGGAAAGCGAGCAAGGCCAACACAAGAGGCACAAGCAAGCAAGCCAACAGGCGTTCACGCCAAGGAAGCGGAGGGTTAAAAGACCTCCCAGTCCACACCCCAGCAACGAGGGAGACCCCACACACCCACACGCAGCACACACCGGCGGCACTCTGCTCCCGCCGCGTCCAGGCGGCCACCCCAGGATAGCTGAGATGAGCGCACACCCGTGCCCCACCGTCAACTCTGAGGGGCCAAACACCTGAAACACCACCTAGGCCAGCCTAAGACGGAGCCGCCACTGGATGCGACACTGAGAGCAACACTTGCAAAGAGCAAGCATTGCCCGGTTGAGAGGCTGGCCACACCCTACACAAACCGCTGCTAGTCCAGACATTCGATGCGCGCGCAGGTGGTGTTGGTCTGCGCCCCCGGGCACTGCGCCACAGGCACCGCGCCACAAGCACCGCGCCACCTACCTACAGCACCGAACCGGCTCTGCGCCTCCTGCACCGCGCCAACCACCAACACAACGCCAACAATGGCGCAGGAACCTCCAACACCGCACCACCAGCACAGCGCCACCGACGGCGCAGGAACCCGCTCCGCGACTCCGGCACCGCGTCACCGGCACCGCGCCACTGCCGGCGCAGCAACCGGCTCCACGCCTCCAGCACCACGTCACCGGCACGGCGCCACGGCGGCGTCGGCACCGTGCCACTAACACTTGTATAGCTGTTCACACGGCAATATGGAAGACGATGCCAAACGCCACCGCCGCCACCATGAAGGCGTGTACGACCGCGACCGGAGACGGACGCGGAGGGGCAGCGACGCGTGTGCCCGCCATGACTGCAGCTGCAGCTGCAGCAGCTCCAGGGCCTCATGCTGCAAGTTACTCCCAGCAATTGCATCAATGCAAATTTCGCATGTTGTGGCTACTTCGACAAGACCGCTTCAGTTGTGCCGCACATGCTCTGTATGCATTGCACCCGACTGTACTTCAGTAGTACAAGCCCCATGCCGCGCTGTGCTGTGCTGTGCTGTGCTGTGCTAAGCTGCAATACGCTACCTGTGCTACGTTCAGCGCCTGTTGCCACACTACGGTCTGCTTGCTATTAACCACCCACCAAGACCACAGGCCAACATCCTCTCTTGTCAGACCACCACAGGTCCTTTGTATGGGCTAGCAGTGTAGCGCAGGGGAGCACCTGTGGGGGAAATGGACAGGAAGCGGACACAGCACGTAGTGGATTTAACGTTGTCCAGTGACGACGAAGCTCCTGCAGCAAAAGCCCGGCGCACAGGCGAGCCACGACGCCGGACTCCGGAGTCGGACGACTCGGAGGCGAGTGGCTTGGGCACACCTGTGTCACTTTCAAAGTCCCCAACTCAAATTCGGCTTGGCAAGTAGGGTGTGAGCAAGCCTTCACCTTGTGTCCTGTTTGGTACTGGCTGCTAGTATTCACTGTTGTTTCTCTGTGTTGGGGGCCCAGGTCATTATCTGCGATGAGTTGGGCGACAGGCGGGGTGCGTCAGTGTCGGCTCCGGGTGACACTGAGCTTGGGGATAATGATGACCTTGTCATCACTGGTGCAACTGGCCAGGTGAACGGGTTTGACGTTAAACCGTTGCCTGGGGGGGATTTTATTGCTCGGCCAAGCTGCTGATGTGGCACGTGCTGCGCCTTTGTGGTCACATTCACAGAGCGCGAAGCTGTGGTTCCGTGTCTATTTAGCCTTTTGCGCCCAACAAAGACTGTCAAGTTGCACTCCTCCATGTTTGGTCTTGTAGACCACGCTTAGGGACCTGCCTCACCCTCGACCAACCTGTGGCGAGCACAAGTTTGTCCTGGGGACTTCTACTGACAACGCAAAGCACTGCAGTCAGGCAAGCTGTATGTTTGTTCTCCTGCTATGTTTGGCTCATAGTTGTTAAGGCCTAACGGGTCAGTTGGTGTTATGTGTTGAAAGGCGCGTCGTCAACGTTGCATTCATCCGTCAGCAATGTCTGTGCTTCATTCTTTATGTCGCTGCAGTGTTACTGCTTTGCTTGCGATGTCAAGGCGTCAGAGTGTCCTTACTGGGGATCAGGTGCGTCTTTCAATTTGCAAACACTGCGGGTTCACTTGCACATAACACACCAGGTGTTGCAGAACACCCCACGATGAAGAAGTTGACGCTTTGAGCTCACTTCCTTGGCCTTTTCGTGCATGCAGGGCAGCGTGAGCGCGACCATGCAAACGCGCGTGCCACAGCATTCTGGAACCGCATACGAAGCTTGGGTCGCAGCGGTGACAAGGCAGAGCTGGAATCAGAGTACAAGAAAAACGACCCTATCCCTACCGTCAATAAGGGTGAGCACTGCCGCGTGTGTATTATGTGTGTGTCTGTTGCGCAAAGCTTGCCCGTTGCGCGTGACGCGCTTGTTGTTGCTCTGTCTGCGCACGCTGGCAGCAGCGCAGCAGTGCTCCCAGCACCTTCTCTGCTGAAAACCCACGATCAATGCACGCTCTCCTATGTGGTGTGTGCGAACACTGCACATATACACATACTCAGGGGGGAATTGTGCGAGGTGCATTGCGATTCGCTTCCGCACATCGCTTCTGGCGGGAGGGCTTCCCTCGCCTAGCAGAGGTCCACATCCGCTGCACAACAACGTTTGGCCCCATGCCAGTGTCATCTCAGTCTCAAGTCTCAGTTTGATATTGTGCAGAAGTGCAAGCTCGTGCACATGGGCCTTACGGGTGTTGGGTGTGCTAGGCATATGGTGACCCAAATCGAAAATGACGGTTCTTGTACTGACTTCGCTCATGCATGCTGCACCTGGTAGCCAGCTGTCGCTCTTCATTGTAGAGGCTGCTGCGTTATTGTGAACGACTGGCATGCGATGCTTGTCAAGCGTCCCGTGCCTGGCACTGTATCGCCGCAACCCGCATGCCTCCAGCAATCTGCATGTGAAGCCATCGCTGGCTGTCGGTTTTGAGTTTTGACGTGCATGGCGCGCACATGGTGTGCTGCACACGAAGATGCCTGCGGAGATTCAGGTTGACGTGTGGCATAGTGTGCAGGTGCCAGCGCTGCCGTTTGAATGCTGACCTCGTCAAGAATGGCCGGCAGCGTGTAGCCATGACGACCGCACGCTGCATTGACCTGCAGGCACCTCCGACCGCCCGAACCACAACAGGCATCAAGTCCTGCCGCCGCGGCCCCCGCCTCCCCCGCCCCCACTGGCCGCCCGCGGCGCCCCGCCGCCGCCGCCCCCGCCACCACCACCCTCCCACCGTTACGTGCAGTCTGCCAGGCGCGTCCCTGCCTGGGGGTATGGCGACGACGACGATGATGACGAGGACGACGGTTTCGATGACTATGCGGGGCTGTACGATGACGAGGACGACGATGCGCTGGATGCATACGAGGACTTTTTGCGGCAGGCACGCAGGAGCGGCATTCCGCGGCAAAAAGGTGGGCATTTGGGTCGTACCACAACACCGCGCGCGCAGGATGTGGCCCTGTATGATGGCATGGGCACCTGCGCCGGTGTCGTCAGGCTGGAATACAATTGACTGGGTTGCACGGGGTGCGCATAGCTGCAAAGACAATGCACCTATCGTACGTCATGCTGTGGTCATGCAGATCAGCACATGCGTTCACTAATGCCATGCGATGCTAATGTGCTTGCATGCCGGCTGAGCGCGTCTTGGGTCTTTATGGGCACGCGTTCCTGTGTAGGCCGTGACATGTCGAGCGCAGCAGCCATGGCCGCTGCTGCTGCGATGGCTGCTGCTTCGCGGGGCCTCATGGGTCTTCCCCGCTTCCCCGGTTTCCCCGGCGCCCCGCTTCCGCCGCCGGCGCCGCTGCCCCGGTCCACGGTGTGCAGGCTTACGGCGCTGCCTGACCCCGCTGCCGACTCAGACGCGTTTGAGCTGGGCACCATTACCTTGGCGGTCAAGGTGCGCAGCAGCAAGGATGTGACAGGGGGCCAGAGCATGCATCGGAGGTCGTGGCAGTGGTATGCACACACGTCCTTGCATGCTACTTGCAAGGAAATTGTCAGGCGGGTGGGTGGGAATGTCAAGCGCAGGCAGTAAGCATGCAGGAGGGAAGGCGGCATCAGAGAAGGAGAGAGAGGTCACATCACCCAGAACAGCATAGCCTAAGGCTCGGATGCGGGACAGCACAACAAAGGAGTCGCCGCGGACGGCTTGCTCACTGAAGCCGAGAAGCAGGCCAGGGCCGAGACGTCCGGCAGAGTTGGCAAACTTGGGCATGGCAGCGTTATTGGGATCAGGGTTTGCAGAGTACCGTACTGCATGGAGCTTCATGCGGCTTCATGGCACTGGAGCTTCATGGATATGCAATGCCCTGCCTGGAACCTGGGCTGCTTGCCAGCTTGGCACCGCCGTTTGCATGCGACGCACTTGCACCTCGTGTCCGTGGCTGTGCGGTCTGCGCCCCGCTCAGCCTTGTGTTTGCCGCTGTGTTTCGTGTACGCCAGGCGGCCAAGGAGACGACGATCGACGCGCTGCGCAAGCGCATCGCAAAGACGGGCTTCTACTTCAACAGGGCGCTGCAACACACCGACGAGTATGGGGACAGGCTGTGCCTCAACAACCTGTTTGAGACACGGTGAGTGGCCAAAACGAGCCCGGTGGAAAATCTCCTGGCCGCATTCCTGTGACCAGCAACTGACTTGCAACCTGTTAGTCTTGGCTGCTGCTCACACCCTGCTCGCTGCCAGCAGCTGATGCATGCTTTCCTGTTTTGCGTGCGTTTCTCGAATCTGACCTCGCTGCAAATTGCGGCCCGTTCTGTGATTGGGTGGCTTAGGTTCGTAACCAACAAGCCCAAGGCGCTGCACCTGAAGCTGCATCCGCTGCCAGCACCAGACGAGACGCCGTTGCCTGAGACGCGTCTGCGCACGGTAGGCCGCGACAGAGGTCTGCTGACTGCGCTCTGTTGACTGTTGACTCGTCGAGGTACTGTATTGCACCAACCACTGGTCAACCTGCACGTGTGGACAAATAGTGAGCAGACATATTACTATATTAGCCGCAGCGACACCCATTGTTGACCCACCTGACTTCCTGCGACACAAACGCCAGCGACGTGTGAGTTTGAGGCCTACAAATTGGATCACCCGGGTCGCCCAGCTTACCGTGTGCACTTGGTGGTCGTCGCAGGTGGTAATCTACAACCCGGATGGGAAGGGCGCGCGCCCACCGCTCAAGGTGGCGGTCACGCTGCCGCGCCAGGCCAAGCGCGGCGCTGTGCGCGCCGCGCTGCAGGCGCTGCTGTCGCCGCCGCTTGCGCGCAAGGAGATCCTCGTGCTTGGCCGAGCCGACATGTCCAGGTGTGTGGTGTTGATGTAACGTCAGGCTTGTGTCGGCCGGACGGGCCATGCTCCCCCCCAGATGGGGACCAGGAGGCCAGAAGAGGTGTGTGTGCAGGCGGCGGGGTGTCGTGCACGCAAGCGACCCCGTTGCCCGCATCGCGCAGTACACCGTGCCACCAAACTTATCGTCCAGTTCCTGGTCAGTCTCTTGATATCAGGTGCCTTGCTGGACGAATCTGGGCATGTAGAAACACACACATGCAGCAGCACATGCATATGCAACGGCGGGCCAGCTGTCAGGGGGGCCACTCGATGTCCTTGCTTTGGCAGGTGACCCCCATCACACCACAATGCAAGCAGCCCGGTGCATGCGTGCAGCCAGCGCCCCTGCCTAATAAAAGATGGTCACACTTCTCAGCCTGCATGCATGGCAGCAATGTGTGTTTGACTGGTTGTGAGTTGTAACAGCAACCGTGGGATCCCCCGCAGGCAGGGCCGTTGTCAGAGCACCTGCTGCTGCTCACCATGGCTGCCCTGTGCCCTGCTGGACTCGTGCTGGGGCCGAGTCGCGCGCTCGCAGGCCGAGCACCACGCTGCAGCTGTTTGGCGCGGAAACGCTCGCGGATGACAGCTACGACCTGCGCGGCATGCAGCTGGTGGCGTTCAGGACCACGTTGTCTGATGTGAGTGACAGGCACGTGGCGATCTACCCGCCGCGCCGCCCACCTGGCCGTGAATCCATTGCCTTCACACATCCCCAGATCTGCTGTTTGCAAGCATGGCCCCATGCTGCACCCTCCTGACTCTCCAGTTGTCCTGCTTGTCCTGCATGATTAAGTGTTGGCAGGGGCGCGACCTTTCGTTGCCATTGCCAGCGCTGCACCACAGCCACATCAGCTTTGGCGTGCGACACGCTTGCGCAGCTCCAAACTTGACCCTGGCTGCTGCACCGGTCGTGGCTTTGGCTTTGGCTTTGGCTTTTTTGGCTTGTGAGTTGTGACGCACTTGCGTTGCTCCTCTCTGCGCCGTGGCAGGCCGGCGTGGACGCCACCACGGGCGAGCCCGTGTTCTTCTACGCCACCGGCGCACACGCAACGTACAACTACATCCGCGTCCCCGCCTACGCCCTCATCATCCACAAGCGCGCCGCCCCGGCCCGTGACCGTGAGCGCAACAGCACAGCACTCGGTCACTCATACAGTCATACCAGCCGCCTTGCGATTATCCTCCGGGGCTCCCCTAGCCCATTGCCATGCGAAGTTCTCATCATACCAGCGCGGGAATGCCGCTGTGAACGTCAGGGAGAGTTCAGGAAGGGTGTAGCAGGATGGTCGGACGGCTGTTGCCCGCGGCTTGGTGGGGACTCACGTGTGCACACGTTCGTTGTTGATTCTACCATGGCTGTCCTTGTGAGGCTCGCACCTAGCACGCGCCAACAGCAGCAATCCTTGCCGTTTTGCGGTCCATACTGCTCGTGCTCAGTGCAAACGCTAGGCCACACAGGGTATGCTGCACGCCCACGTGACAGATATCCCTGCGTGCCTATACATGCATGCCGGGTTACAGCAGCAACAGCTGCCGCAGCGGTATGAAGGGTGTTGCGCCTCACTCCTGAACGTGTGCTCTGCTGTGCCCCCAATGCGCTGCTGCTGCCGCCATGTGTGCGCCGAGCTGGTGGGCGCAGCCAGCCCGGGCGACATGCTGCTGGGAATCGACGCCTCGCAGACCGCCGCGGAGGAGTTCAACCTCCCCATGGTGCTGCTGCCGCTGGCGCAGGACGCCGCCAAGGGCGGCGCGGCGGCCGACAAGCAGCTCACCCAGGTACGTACGCCTTTGGTCTGGCCGGAGGGGCATTTCAACGGAAGCACTTGACAGATTCAGACGTGAGGGTGGACATGGGTAGAATGTTGAACCAGGTAGAATTCTGTGGGTTCAAAGTCTGATGCGAGGATAAGCATAGGGGATTAGGGATACTGATAGGATAGGGTTTCCAACTGCAGCCTCGCGGACAGATCACGCACTGCATGGGAGCACTGAGCCCCGCCCCGTTCTTAGCTGTATGCGTCCGCCTGGCTGCCTGTCACACCGCCCTTGCTGCTTATCCGCCGCCGCTGACTCACACAGGCCACACTGGCGGCTCTGGCGTACGCACGCCAGCCTAGCCTGCCATCCACCACGCCCATCTCCCAGTCACCCATCAAGCTGCTGCGCGGGTGCATCTACAACGCGCCCCCGCCTCCCCCGCAGCCCATCATGCACAGCCATTCGGCATTCAGCATGGCGTCCAATGAGCCCATGCGGGTGTACGACGACCACTCGGCCGGCGTGCTGACAGCGTTCTGGGAGACGCGCCCGACGCCCGGGTCATCCAGTACGTCCAGTGCAAGGCAGTACAAGCTGGACGAGTGGCTGGACGTCGCCAAGGCGGTACACGTGGCTGAGCACCCCTCGGTGGTGCCGGCTGACCTCAAAGGTGGGTGGGGGCCGGGGCATGCGACAGGCCTGGGCACGCTTTGCTGTTGGCGCACAGGCCTGATGCCAGCAACGCCCACGAATGAGCCTGTGGTCCCAGCAAGAATCAGCACGCAAGCCCGGTAAATCCTTGCCTTCCTGAGTCGGTGAGTCGGTGAGTCGGTGGTTTGAATGATTGTATTTCATTGACTGCTGCGGTCGTGCCTTGGCTATATCAAGGTCGCTGTATGGAAGTGGCAGGGCTCAGGAGTGGCAGAATGTGCTCAGCGACCGAGGCCTGAGGTGCCCGTTGCGGCTGCGGGACCCGCTTTGATTTGCGCGAATGGCTCATCATGCGCAGAGAGCCGGCGCGTGATGGAGGAGTTTGCACGGCGCCAGGCGGCGCACGCGCGCAACAAGGCGGTGCCGGGGGAGATCCTCAACGAGCTGCGCGCCTGCTCGCGTCGCGCCCAGCTGCACGACCCCGTGGGTGGTGGTGTTAATGAATGCACACCGGTAGATACCGGTACACATGATATGCTCACATGCACAATGCTCACCTGCCCCACCAGCATGCTCAGGAGGTGTTTGTTAGTGGCGCTTGCCAGTTTCCAGGGGGCTGCTCATCATTACATGTGCTGCATTTGCATGTGAACGCACATGCCTGGCTTCAGGAATGGTTAAGCAGACGGGAGTGCCTTGTGCAATTTGATATCCACGTGGGTGAACGCCTGAGGCCTGACTGCACTGGACGCCTGCGCCCGCCCGCTCCTTGGCAAATTGCGTTTGTTGAAGATGTTTTGGCGCCTGCGGAGGGGCTGACGTATGGGATGCTCAGCATGGGATCGCTGTGTTCTGAATGCTTACCGAGTTTGGATGCAACAATGCAATGTGCTTGTCTGCAGTCGAGCTTGGGCCTGGCGTCCTCCTGCTGTGTCGCGGTCACGATCGACCTGCAACCTGCGCCTGAGCGTGAGAAGGCCAAAGACGCGGACAAGGACAAGGATAAGGGCACGGACAAGGGCAAGGGCAAGGGCAAGGACAAAGACAAGGACAAAGGCAGCAGCGGCGCGGGCGCCAGCGGCAGCAGCAGCGCCAGCAGCAGCACCACCACGCGCGAGGGGACGCTGGTTATCAAGGTGCGAAATCAAGATATGCACATACCATACATATTGCACACATGTTCACACCGTATCCATTTCTGGCCTGCAAGGCCACCCGGTGCCAAGCTGATGAGGCAATGGCCAATCACTCGTGAGCATTTCATTGCATGCACACTGAACGGCCCATACTGCGGTCAATGATCTGCTTGGCTGTGGGCATCACCCATCCATTGTACGCATGCAGCGGTGTGGGGGCCATGCCACTGGGCTGTCTGGTCCTCCCATGCGCTGCAAGGCTGGTGAACTGATATGAATATCGTGCGGCTGAGGGGCGCCCAGCATTGCTGACGCACACTGTGCAAACCTGGTTGCGCTTCCGTGGATGTACTTGCAACCTCCGGGAGCCCTTGCACTAAAGAGGCTCACTCACACTGGCACGAGCCATATGCTACAAAGGCTTTCGCTCCATGCACCTCTCACAGCCCTTCTCAATAGCAAGCCCGCACTCCGAATCGCTCCTTGGCACTTGCCCTTGCCCTCGAGCATGCTGCCACCCTTTGACGCCCCACCCGTGTGAACCAGTGCTGTGCTACCGCGCGTGTGTGCTGCAATGCCAGGTGTACGCGTGGCGCAACAGCGGCGTGAACCGCCAGGCGCTGGCGCGCGAGTGGGACGAGTGGTCGGCGCTGGGCAAGCGCGACAACGCAGAGTTTCCCATCCCGCGCACCATGGAGGTACGGCACGAATGATTATACGATTAATCAACCATCATTGAAAAAGCTTGTGCAATGACTCCAGCAATGAGCTGATGGTCGACGGATGCCATTGATGTGCGATATAGTGTGTTCAATAGCGCCTGGCTTGTGATAAACCTGGCACTCTGGACGAGCTTTTGGTGCCAGATCTGGATGTGTGCATCTGGGTTTCCTGGCGGTTGGTCTGGTGGGAGCCGGTCCCTAGATGCTTGGTACTGCGCGGCGCGTGTGCCGCCATCACGTTGCTCAGCCAGGCCCCGTATCCGCACATTACGGAAGCCCATCCACCTGCCTGGGTTTCGTATGCTCTCGAGTACGATTTGATGCGCAGACACATTGGTGCGCACCAGCGCGTGTGCTGGTGTGCACTGAACTGGTGTGTACCAGTGTGGCTGCGAGTGTGTTCACTGGGGTGCTTAGTTGCGTCTAATGGGCATACCTGTGTACTATGTGTGTGTGCCAATGTGCGCAGGCCATTGTGCGTGCGCACGCGGGGCCCGCGGGGGCCAAGGTGTACGACGACATCAGCGCGCTGCGCGCACACACCTCCTCAGCGCGCACAATCAACGGCCTGCTGGAGTTCATGCAAACAGGTCAGCCAGCTCACGCATCACTACATCAGCCACTACACGCATGCCAGTACACACATCCGTGCATGTTTATTTGCGCGCCCCTGCCAGTGCGCGCATCAGTGCATGCATGATTGTACACACCTGCCAGTACGCACACCTGCACGATATTGCGCAAGGGCACGCTGCTACACACGCCCAGTACACACCGATGCATACATCAGTACACGCCAGCGCACGTACCTGCATCACTGCATGCCAATGCACACAGGCAAACAGGCACACCATAGGGCTCATAGGTGTGCACATAATAGGCACACACGGGCATCAACATGCTGCTAGCGTAATTGCGCGCATGCGCGCCTCGCCTTATCCCTCCCAGTGCCCACCTGTGGCTGTTGTTTGCACCCCGCTCCCTCGCCAGCGTTTGCGACGATAGGCCTCCCATGGTTCCGAGGTGCTTACACCTCCGGCTTGTGTGTGTGCGACTGTGGTTCAAATTCAAGGCAATGCTGATTCCCTGTTCATTCACGTCGTCCAACTGACTGCGTGCAGGCGAGCGACCGGGCGTGGCGCAGCCGGAGGGTCTGACGGTGACGATGCGGCCCTACCAGCTGCAGTCGCTGGCGTTCATGCTGGATCGCGAGCGCATGGTGGGCAAGGTGAGCAACTGAGTGAGCGGCGCCTGGTTGACTGTCTCCAACAGCTGGAGGAGAGCCTCGGGAGGGTAACCGAAACCTGAGAGTGCTTGCGGGGGAGCGCACCTGCGGTTGCCTGTGCGTCAAGTCAAAGGGCTGTGCAAGCTAACGGTCGCAGCTGTGGATACACTCACAAGCCTTCAGCGCCATCTCCGCCGCTCCTAACTGCCTGTCTATTTGACCCGCTGACGATCTGTGTTATGTTATCCAGGACCGTGCATTTCTAAGCCAAGCCAAGCTGTTGCTGTTGGTAAGTCAAGTTTCCAAGCTCAAGCGTTGCTGATTGCGCATGGTTTGGTTGCTCGCTCGCAGGAGGGCGGCTTCCGGGGCTTGTTCTGGCAGCGCATCGCCGCCAGCCCCCGGCAGCCATACTGGTACTCGCCCGCGCTGGAGCGCATCTCACTGGACGTCCCCGAGCAGCCCTCTGGCGGCTTCCTGGGTGAGAGCCGCCTCGTCCCTGCATCCCTAGGCCCTGCAACCTCTTTGGCGTGGCGTGCAGCTGTAACAGGAGGTTTCCTTTGGATGCTGTTGGCAGGCACGCATTGTGTCTGCTGATCAACTGCCAGCAACCGATCATATCCTGGCCCTTCAGACGGGCCTGGTGCCTGCCTTGATTCGTACTGTACTGGATGGTTGTGTACTGATGTACCCATCTCGGGGGAGCATGGGCCGCCTGAGGGTTTGGCGGGCACGCTCCTGATGTAACATAACATGACTAATGTACTTTGCATGGAACAGGCGAGGAGATGGGCCTGGGCAAGACGGTGGAGATCATGGCGCTCATCCTGGCCAACCCCGCGCCGCCCTCCGTCAAGGCCGGCGAGAAGCTGCCAGACGGCAAGATCGTCTCACGCGCCACGCTGGTGGTGTGCGCGGTGTCGCTCGTGGGTGAGCGAGCGCGAGGACAGAAACTGCGCTGTCATGATCGGAAACTGAAATTGATCGGAATTGATCGGGATGATCGGAAATCGGAATGGATCAGAAATGATTGGGATTGATCGGAATGGATTGGAATTAATCGGAAATCGGAATGGATCGGAATTGAGCGGAAATCGGAATGGATTGGAATTGATCGGAAATCGGAAATCGGAATTTTGCCTTGGCGTTGCACCCGCCCCCTGTGTCGCGCCCTGCAGGCCAGTGGGCGGACGAGGCGGAGAAGAAGACCACGGGGTCGTGCCGCATCCACCAGTACCACGGCGACCGCCGCCAGCGTGACCCCTGCAAGCTGGCCACCGACTATGACGTCGTGGTCACCACCTACCAGACGCTGCAGAGCGACCACGGCTCGGCGCGCGGGGACCCCTGCCAGGCCATTCAGTGGGTGAGTGCGCGGTTGGGGTTGGAAATGGGAATGGGAGTGGGCGGTTGGTGGTGTCGGGCCCGAGCGTTACATGCGTGCTTAGTGACCTATGTTGTAGTAAATGTATTGCCATGGCGGGGCAGTGTGGATGGGACTGTAATACTGTATGCATACGAGGGGCACACTCGTGCCGTGCCGCTGTGCGTGGGTGCTGTGCTGCCGCGTGTATGCACATTTAGGTATTTCCTTGCTGTTGTGTGGTCCCACTGCAGCGCACGAGGGCCATCATCACGTCCTGTCCATTTCACAGCACACACCCAAACTGCCTAGTGCTGAATATTGGCACCGATCCGACAGCCAGTGGGTCCAACGCATGCAGGAGGTAGGCTTGAGCGACCTGGCCTTGACTATGTGCCTGTATACCGTGCGGTGCGTGCCGCAGCACCGCATCGTGTTTGACGAGGGCCACACGCTCAAGTCCGCCACGTCCAAGCTCTTCAAGGCCGCTGTAGAGCTGTCCACGCAGCGGCGCTGGATCTGCACGGGCACGCCCATCAACAACGGCGTGGAGGACCTGTTTGGCCAGATGTCGGCCATCCACCTGCAGCCACAGGGCAAGAAGACGTACTTTGACTCATACATGAAGGCACGTGCAAAGAGAAGTACCGGTAGCGTAGCGTTTACGCACGGACCGCGTGCACAGGAGGGAAGGTTGTCTGGCTGGTGTCGCGGGTGTGTTGCCATGGCAATGAGCCGAGCTGCAGCATCCATGCTGCAGGGTTGTGCGACACATGTGCTTTGACTGGCACGGATGTTTGCTGTGTTGGGTGTGTCTGGGCTCACGCTGCTTGCACAAGCGACACTGTCACCAAGGCAAGGAACTGCTGCTGCTGCTGCTGCTGCTGGGTCTGTGCTTTGTGCACTAGCGTATCGTTTGCCGGGATGGCATCCCAAGCCTGGTTTTGGGGTTGGGATTTCAGGATTTAGGTCGCTAACATGCGGTCAGCCCTTGCCTTCGCTCACCTCAACAGTAAGCAGTTTAGCTGTCAATCCCGGATGGTCCTTCTTCCCCTCGCTTTCCCAGCCTGTGCCGCGCCCTGTGCTCGCAGATGCCCTTCACGCACGGCATGTCGTTCCGCGGCGCGTCCGCGTCCATGATCCCGCTGCTGTTCACGCTGTCCAAGACGCTCATCCGCCACACCAAGGCGCAGACCATCAACGGCGAGCAGCTGCTGGAGCTGCCCAAGAAGACGGAGGAGCTGGTGGCAGGTGGGTCACACACATGCGGTTTATGACTGATATTGAGTAATCAGTCAATATTCTGATCACCAGGGGGGCGGCAACAGTGGTTGGCAGAGATTGGAGCGGCCCGCCACAGTTTTGCGCCCTTGAAGCTGGCTGCCCTCAGCAGCATCGGCAGTGATCATCCATTGCGAATTTGCACCGCTTCTGTACATCAGTGTGTGTGATTGAGTGCGCACGGAATCATGTGTGTGTTGTGTGACACTGTGTGCATCTGTGCGCAGTGTCGCTGACCGCGGAGGAGCAGGAGCTGTACACCAAGACGCACCGCGTGGCGGCGCGCTACTGGGGCGCGGTCAAGGCGCGCGGGCCGGTGTTTGTGCACCAGCATCTCTTCACCGTCACCTCGCTGCTCATGCCGCTGCGCCGCATCTGCAGCGGGGGCCTGCTCCAGGTGCGCGTGCGGGTGTGGCCCGCCCACCCGCCCTTCCCTTGACACGCTTTGTCATCGCGCAGATTGTTTTCACTTTTTTGTGACTTACGTTCGAAATCATAGGTTAACAAGGCTGTTTTATAACATCCAAAGGCCTCTTTACCCTGCTTGAATTCCGAGCGCACGCAAGCCATCATGTGCTTGCGCACTACAGGTATGCGCTACCGGCATGCCCAGCCAAGGTGCCTCTATCCCGAGTGCAGCGCTGTGCGCTTTGTGTGGGATGCAAGTGCTCCCCAGCTCGTGTCTGACTGGCGCGACTCTGTCTTGGAATCATGACTGTGCAGAGAGTCAAACACTCCAGGGCATGACCCACCTTGCAGTGGTTTGAACCCTGTTCCTTGCTCGTGTGCAACACGGCTGCTGCCCCTAGGACGATCCTGGTGGCAACCCCACCCGAATTTGTAGAGAATTTGTTGCTGCTGTGAGGTTGCATGGTTGATCGACTTGACATCCGAGGCAGCGCAGGGCATAAGGGGATGATTGGTTGGGTGGCAGTCAGGCGGTGCCGAGTGCCAACTGTTTGCATGTTGCGTGTTGTGGCGCCACCGTAATGCAGGCCAAGGACACGTCCGTGCCAGACCCCGACGCGCGCCACCCCGACGGCGGCGACGGCGACGGCGCCGACGACAGCGGCCCCGTGGACGTTCCAGAGGACGTTCTGGACTGCCCCATCTGCTCCGACGCGCTCACGGAGCCCGTTGTGACCCGCTGCGCACACTGGTTCTGCCGCGAGTGCATCGTGTCGTGGATCACGGCGTCCGCGCACCACAACTGCCCCAACTGCCGGCAGCCGGTCTCGCAGGCCGCGCTGCGGCCGGGGCGCGCGCTGATGGCCAAAGGTGAGGCGGTGTGTCTGCAGAAAGCGGCGCCCGTGGGGCTATGCACGGTTTGAGACTGTCCGCGCAGTGGGGGCGGTTGCTGAGCCGAACAAGGGACACGCCGAGAGGCGCATATTAAGCCTACTCTAGTATCGAACGTGATGGAGGCATGCAGAGTCGCGTCAGGTGGGCGGTTGCATGGTGCTTCGGCTCGTTGCTGCCCTGCCCTGCTGCTGCCTTGAGCGCTTGCTGTGCGGGGCATGCCGGAGATGTACCAGGAGCGGTGGTGATACGGGCAGTACCACGGTCCTGGTTTATGTTGAGGGTCGAAGTCGGGCGTCCCCAAAGATATTCCAGCAAGGGAGGTGACTGGTGTCAATTGATATGGTTGCTGGCTTGCTGCCATTGCGTGTCCTCTCCCCCACAACGCATCGCCTGCCTGCCCCGCCCCGCAACTTGCAGAGGAGCCTGAGCCGGAGGCCCCTGGCAGCCCGGGCCTCATCGCGTGCGAGTCCAAGCTGCACGTGCTGCTGGCTGAGCTGACGGCCATGCGCGCCAAGGACCCCGACGCCAAGGCGCTGGTCTTCACGCAGTTCAACCAGGTAGGCCTTTGAGCCCGCTGCGGCGGCTCGCGCTGCCTCGCTGTGACCTGCCTGCCTGCCTGCCTGCCTGCCTGCCTGCCTGCCTGCGAACCTGTCGTGCGCTTGAGAGTGTACCAAGCCCAAGCCAAGCTCATGCAAGCCGAATCTAAGCCGATACAAGCGAAATACAAGTCATAAGTCAAGCTAAGCCAAGCTTAATCAAAGCTGAAATTGAAGTTAAGCGAAGCTATAAGCGAGCCGAGTCGAATGAAGCAAGCAAAGCTCAACGACTCATCTGTGGGCTTAAGCTGAAGCCCACAGGTGAGTCGATGGTAAGTGCATGCAAACGACGGGATGAATGCCGCTTAAGCCTGATCCATGGCACCTTCGCATGGCAGGTGGCTGCATGAACAACGCAACAGACCAGCAACACCACGAGGACAGGATGATGGCGAGTTTTCAACCATCAGGTCTGGAGGTCGCGGACGCTGGAGTGGGGTTGATGGGCCGGCTCAGCGTTTCGGGCCTTTGACTGTGTCTGACTGCCCAGTTGGTTGTTCCGCTTTGTCATGCACCCCTCACGTGTACCCACAGACGCTGGACTGGTTGAAGTCAAGGCTCACGCAGCTGGGCTTTGGCTACCGCACCATCACTGGCGACATGACGCTCAAGAAGCGAAAGGAGGTGAGTTGGGGCCGAGCTCACTTGGGGTTCACATGGGGTGCGTCGGTCACTCCTGCGGAGTCAACTGCATTCAGGACTGGTAAGAACCTGGAACTTTCAACTGGCAAGAGCTCATGATTGTAACCAAACACATTAGGATGGGCCATATGTGTGGCGTAGCTCCTCACACACCAGCCTGGTGGTTGGTGAGTTCTGTAGTTGCTATCAGTGAATTCAGTGCATCATCATCACGCTTGGCTCTCTGGCTTCAAATTGAATGCAGGCAATCGAGTCGTTCCAGCGCGACCCGCCCACCACCATCTTCTTGCTCAGCGTCCGCGCTGGCGCAGTCGGTGAGCAGCAGTGGCCTGATGCGCTTGTCCCAGGACTTCCGGCTGCATGCCTTAACCCTTAGTTGGATGACGGTCCGATATCGGACCGTGGCCCCCCAACCTCTTCTGCGTGCACCTCAACCCTGCACTCCTGTACTGAACTGCCTGCTGCAGCGCTGCGAACAAGCACTGATGTGTTGCCATTCGTTGAAGCATGCGTGCCACCACTCCCCGCAACCAACGTCAAGCTCGCCCTGCAAATCCTTTCCATGCACGCCCATGCGTCTGCGCATGCTGCATGTTTGTGCACACACATACACACGTGTTCGCACATGCATGCCATGCATACCTCTGTCATCAATCGATGATGGCTGAGGCATGCACCACGTGATGATTACATTCAAGCTCTTCTTCAGAGCTGTGCACGCCCAAATTCACACGCATGCACGGCACGATGCTTGCATCCCACCCATGCAACCAACATACCGGTATACCAATGTGCGTGCGTGCAGGCATCAACCTGACCAGCGCCAACTACGTCTTCCTGATGGAGCCCTCCATGAACCCCGCGCTGGAGGAGCAGGCCATCGGGCGCGCGTGGCGCATGGGCCAGACGCGCGAGGTCACCATCAAGAAGCTCTACGTCAAGGTGCGCGCGCGCCGGCTGGCACACAATGATGATGATGCTTGCTCACGTGCTTGCTTACTCCGGTACCCACCAGTGGACACACCATCACCTTGCCTTGCTTGTCGGACGTGCCATGATCCCATTCTGTTGACGCTACCCTCGGATTCTGTTGCAACTAACCCTGCATCACGGTGACACACGGTCCTGCAGGGGAGTGTGGAGGAGCGCATAATGGAGGTGGTTAAGGCGCGCCGCGCAGCCAGCGGCGCAGGCGCTGGCGCCGGACCCTCGACGTCGGCTGGAGGTGGCGCCGGACCGTCCTCCTCAGCCGCCGCCGCCGCCGCTGTGGACTCGCTGCTGAACGACATCATCGGGGCCGGGGTCGCCGGGCCACGCGCCAACGCGCCGGTGCTAGCAGGCAACCTGCGCCAGGACAAACAGGTGCGTGACGTTGACTCAAGCAGCATTCGCCTGCTTGCATGACATCGTGTGCCGTGGATTGCGGCTGCGACATCCCTACCTGCCACGTTGTGCCATTTTGCCCGCGTGCGTTTTGCCTGCGTGCGTTTCGCTTTTGTCTGGGTGTGCTCTGGGGTGTGCCTCAGCCGGCCGTTGTCTGGTGTGCTTTGGCTAGTGTCCAGCATGGTTGTGTGAGCAACGTGCCGCCAGTTTCAGCTTCAGCCATTCCTATGTGCGTCTGCAGAGTGATAGCATTGTTGCATGCCTCGCTACGGTACTGTGTCCATCTGTCACCTCATGCTGAGATCCATGCAGGGCTCAGATGCCGCTGTGCGCTGGCTGCTATCACGCCTTGACGCCCCGCTTCTTGTTTTACGCGCGTTCGCAGGACCTCAAAATCGCTGAGCTGGACCTGCTGTTCCAGGAGCCCAAGTTCACCTCCACAGCGCCGCCCTCCGCCGTGCCCCTTGGCCCCAGCAGCAGTGCCCCCGCACCCGCCGCCACCGCCGCCACCGCCACCGTCACCGCTGCCACCGCCACCGCTACCGCCGCCTCAAGCATGGGTAGCGTGGCTGCGGCCGCAGGCGGCGCTGCTGCTGCTGCTGCTGCACGGCGCGGCGGCGGGGTGGACGCCGGCAGGGGCGGCGTCGCGGCGGCGGGTGCCACCACAAGCGCGGCCGGCAGCACGGCCGGCGGCGCAGGCGCCCCGGAGACGATGGGGCGCGGAATGCGCATCAAGATCCCGCGCTCGGCACGGCTGTCGGCATCATATGACACCGAAGGCTAGGCGATGACGGAGACCACCGCTCGACCTTCACCTGCTGTGTGTGGACTAGCTGACAAGCCTGACGCCACGTGCAGGGCAGTCGGCTGGTGGCTCTGTCATCGTGTGCGTGCATGGCTGGCGTCCACCTGGAACCGCTTGCGCCTTGCGCGGCGCGTGCCACATATGGCCCCCTCGCTCGCACCCTCTCCCTGTGCACTTCCCGAAGCATGCATCGTGCTACACAGCTCCTGCACCAGCGTCTGTCACTGTCTCTGTGTATGCCTAGCTGCGGGTTTCAGGCTCGTGTACACGTGCATGCACCTGCGCACCCCCCCCCCTACAGCAATCGCCCAGATTGCCCGTGCCGGCCTGCCCGGGGGTGACACGACCTCCCTTGCTCTGCATGGAACAACAGGGCTGGAGGCAAGGAAAGAACGCCCCAGAGTGTCAATCACCCGCTCACTGCGCAGTGATTGACGAGCAACACATGCTGGCCTGAAATCCTGAATAACCACAGTAACAATAACACCGGCCATGGATACGGATATAGGTGTGTGCTTTGGACACGGGCACCGGCTGTCCACCGAGTGCCCTGTCAGTGCACACTCATGCTGCAAATCGCCCTTCAACATCCAAACCTTGGCGCAATCCAGGGCACCCTGCATTCTGCTTGCTGCGTCTGGGCTCAGGCCTGGGCTCTGTGCACACGGCTGTGATTCGAGTGCAGCTGTGGCCTTAATGCGCAGCTGAGCGTGGGGGCAGTCGCTGTACCCTGCCTGGTGTGAAGGGCCGATGGACTCATCGGAGACAGCAGAGGCAGGCTGGCGGGAGGGTGCTGTGCATGGGCGCTCCATGAACTGTTCCGCCGAGCTGCACTCGCACCCCTGCGCCTGGCATGCTGATCCGAATGCAGGTGACATCCTCGCACTGCTGTAATTCCACAATGCGTTAGCAACCTTATGTTATGTTATGTTACAGCAGGAGCGCGTCGGCCAAACGGCCCATGCTCCCCCCAGATGGGGACCAGCAGACAAGGTTCACCAAGCTATGCACGTAACGTTAGCAACCTTATGGTACAGTATCCACGGTGGAATGGTGGCATGCGGTACATTCCGCGTACAACGATGGTGTTCGGCGGCATGTGCGGTAACGCCCGACTTGAGCGGCGCAGTGCGCCTCCTCGAAGAGTCGGTCAACGAGCGTCCGTGCTGCCATACCACTGTCTGTATGGGTGTGCCCGGTGCAGAGGTGCTACTTGTCAGCGCGGCTGTGAGATGGGGGCTCCACATGCGCTCTGGGGCGCCCGCACGCGCCATGCTCGTGTGTGTGTGTGGGGGGGGTGCACGGTTGCGCTGGCTGCCCTGCGGCTTCGTGTGCGAGTGGATTCAAAGGTGCAGAAACCGGCGGCACGGCAGGCGTGGCGCAGCCTTGAGCTGAAACAGACAATGCCAGCACCAGGGAATCGCCTCATAACTGTTCAGCCATGCTGCGGTGGCGGCATTCCGCGCGTGTACACGTGAGTGATGCACACGCAGTTCAGGGTGCGCACCCGGAGGGCAGGTCCTGTGCAGATGCGCTTGACTCCTCAGCGCACACTTGCAGAATGCTGGCGCCACACCACAGTCAATAGCACGAGCCACGACGACGTTCAAGGCACGAAATACGCTGTGAGTCTGCCAGCCCTGGCTGGCCTTTGAACACCTACGATGCCTGCCCCTCCTGGACCATTGCATGGTGACCCAGCTGGGGCGAGGTTCACCATAACCCGCGCGACGCGGCCGTAGCTCTCCCTTCTTCCTCAAGCCGTTTTCGTGTTGTGGTGGCTCACTAGACCGTCTCGAAAATGTCCAAGTCTAAGAACCACACCGCCCACAACCAGAACAAGAAGGCTCACAGGAATGGTATCAAGAAGCCCCATGTGCACAAGTACCATTCCCTGAAGGGGGTAAGTTGCTTGCTAGGTTTGGAAGTGTTTTGTTTCTGTATACTTCTGACTGCCCGGGCGGGCTCAGTCCATCGTGTCGGCCGAACGTTGCACAGCCGCCAACACGCTTGCGTGCACAGCTTGGGCTTGTGTTGCTGGCACTGAAGCTGTCTTTCCGAGCATTATTATTGAAAGCTAGTACTTACTTGCCCAACAATGTGGTATGTGCGTGTCCCACAGATGGACCCCAAGTTCTTGCGCAACCAGGTGCGTTTGCGGAAAACCAATAGCGGGGTCGTATGCTCGAGCTGGCAGGCCTGTGTTGTCGTCCCCTTGCATGTTGCAGGAGCTATGCACGGCTTGCCACCTGCAGAGCATAACACGAGCAGCTCGGAGAATGCAAAGCACTTGCAGAACTGCGGATGGCTGGCGACCGTTTGCGGCTGCGTATCACAAGTGCACTTGGCTGGGTCTTCACCAGGTTGCTGCTTTTCGCTGCATCGCCACATGGGGTTATCTTCCCTGCTCGCGGGCTCTCCAGCGTGCCTTTGCGTGCCTTGCTTTGGGTAGACGTGACCAAACGCGCTGTTTTGTTGCTTTCGCTTTGCTTGTGCTTGCAGAGGTATGCCAAGAAGCATAACAAGAAGGAGTAAGCTAGTAGCTCAGCCCTCCATATCGCTTGCCGTTGCGCTCGGCCGCCTGTAACTTGGAATACACAGCGCGGCTGCGTCTGTCCCTAGCACCAGCCCAACACGTGTTGCAGCGGAGAGCGAGCTGCCCAGCACCAGCAGTGCGATAACGCAGCAGGTTTGGGAACTAGGAGCTGCTGGAGGTGCGACAAACGGATCTCAGTGATGCAGTTGAGGCTGCTGCCGGAGGCTGCCTTGCAGCTTGAGCCGTGCAGCAGCGTTCGGCTACCTGAAGCTGCAGAGGCTTGGACAAAGAAGCATCATCCACAGGGCAGCCTTGCAACACAGCGTCCCAACCAACGATGACTTTACAGAAACAGCAGCGCTGAGGCAAGGCAGGAGGCAGGGCTTCCAAGGGCAGCAAGAAGCTGTGCACGTAAATATAAGCATATAGCAGCCTAACGCCATCAGTCGCGCTCAGCGCGGATGATTCTCAGGACCCGCGCAGGGAGCACCACTGCCTGCAGCAGGATGGGCACAACTGCGGTTCTTGCACCTGGTGGGTTCATTCGCTGCATGGCGGCTCACCATGCGTCACGCACACGCCCTGAGCAGCACGTGGACTAAAACATACTCTGGCGCTCATGCAGGCGTCGAGGTGGCCACACTGCAACCCCCTACTGCAGGTGCATGTGGTAACAGCGTGTGGGAACTGAGGTGCCTGGGCGAGCCTGCTGAGGCAGCTCATACTCAGCCAACAGCATACACAGCGGGGCAAGGCACGTGATACGAGGCGCAGAGGCTGCATGGTGGTTGCCACACATGATGCAAAATGTCGATCAGGTGGACATGTGTGGCTGCTCCGATTGGATTGCGGGTGCAACCATGCGCGTGCATCGAGGGCGGAGGGAGAACAGCCACGGCATTTCGTTGTGCACACTTGCATGCAGGATGCATGCAAACCAATAAACGGAACGAGCAGAGCGTGAGACGCACCGCCCAAGTTGCAACACACCAGTTTGATCTGGCCTGAGTTCAGGCACACCACATGCACACACAGGTTTTTGGGAGCCAAGAAAGTCTTATCACAGAATTTGCATGCTGGATGCGAGGGGGGCCGAAGGCATAAAGAGTGTCTGGCTTGAATGCTTGATTGTGCCTCGGTTATGCTGTGTGCACCTCACTGACAAAATGAACTCGTCAGTCAGGAATAACAGGCTCGGGAGTCACAACACATGCATGCACCATGGTGTTCTGCTCAGCAACCACTTCGGATTGCTGCCTGCATTGCTTGGTTCCGGAGCCAGGTGCATTCAGTGGTTTGCAACCGACAACCGAAGCCCTGATTGTCCCTGACTCGCCTCCTGGTTGGCCAACCGCTGCTACTGCGGTGATGATCAGCCGCGCACTACAACCAGCAAACACCGGCGGATGAAGTGGTCGTGCTCGGGCGGAATACCCCACATGGCCCATAACCTCCTGCGTTTTTCACATGGATTCACGGACAGCGTTTCCAGTTTGCAACCTATCCATGCTACCCACAAGGCCAGAACCACCTGCGTCCTGACAATGGCATGTCATGAAGCCTGACAGAGCAGGGAGGGCTAAGCACTTGTCGCAAGAGGCTAGTCCGCAACAAGAGCACAAGAGCACAAGTGCACCAGTGTCCACGGTACAGGTGGAGCTGAACTCAGGTCCCCCATGCTGCATCTGATGCTACTGTATCCGGCCTTCATGCTGCACGGGTGACCTCACGATCTGCATTCTCTTGTGGAAGAAGGCAAGGAACATGCATCATGCTCATGCATGCCGCACCGACCGCACTGACGCAGCGATAGTGGCAAGGCAGGGGGGGTGGGGGCGGGGGCGCGCATGGGAAGGGCTGGCGCCAACACCACACAGGCCACACAGCATGTGAGCATGTCCTTGCGAAAGCTGCCTGAAAATTGATAAAACTGCCGAGGCCGTGTTTGCACAGCAGCATGCTTTCTGACAAGCAGTAGGCAAAACACCGAACGCATTCACAGCCTGCTTTTACGGGGATGGTGTAAGTGTATGCTGGCATGTGGCCGTGCCTGAAGTTTACAGGTACATGTTCCCATGCGTTGGCCCTGGGCCTGCCCCTCCAGGCCTCATGCGTTACCTAAGAGACTCTAATTTCTAGTGTAAAACAACGTCTTGCAAGCAAGGGAGGTGTGAGTACTAGTACAGAAACGGCCCATCATCTCATGCGTCGAGAAGGATACACAGGTAGCAAAGGGCAAAAAACAAGAATGGGCATGGTCAGTTCAAGTAGATGGGTGTGTTGAGGCACAGTTGATGACTTGATGTACATGGTGCATAACGTGTCCAAGCATTGCGATGTGGAAGCATCCCGATTGTTGATCCCGGCAAAAACGTACGTCAAAATTGCAGCTGAAGGCAACTCGGTTGGCTGTGGGCAAAGCCCAAGGCTCAGCCAGTCATTGAGCAAGTGTTTACTCGTTTTCGTAGGGCATGATCGTGATTGTCGCACCGTCCGACTGCTTGATGACCGTGGGCTGCTCACTTGCGCGGAGTCCTGGGAACGCGGCATATAGCGCCTTGGTGAGCAAGTGTGAAACCCACCCTATAGGACCAAACACTGCAGCCAGCACCAGGCTGTGTCCTGTGGGCACACCGTGCTTGATGCCTGCGGGGGGCACACAGAGGGCAGCACAAGCCAGCGTGACATCACGGAATAGATGCAAGAATTCATACTGCCTCAATGCTTTCACTGATACAGTTTTGGTGCCAGCGGGCCTTTGTAGCTTGCCAGCGTCACGCTGCAAGCTCGGCCGTTTTTTTGTGACCGGGCAGAGCAACGCTTACCATCCAAGAAGCAAACTTTGCCCAGAAAAAGGTTGATGACCATGACGTGTAGCAGCCAGGACGACGTCACAGGGGGCCGAGCAAACAAGGTCATGATGCCCTCCAGGCTCGGAAAGAACTGGGGATTGAACCCTCCAGACAGGCCAGCCTTCAAGTCGCCAGGCAACATTATGCTGAGCGTGTCAGGTGCCCAGGATTGCGACAGAAGCACCACGTACACAAGCGCCAGGGGCATGAAAGGCCAGAGGCCCTTGAACCAGGACTGCGCCTTGCCAGGCAGCAGCAGCATCTGCACCATCGGATAGTGAGTTACGGGTACAGTGCAGGCTGCTTTGGTAGTGGCAGGACCCAACGTTTTTTGGAAAGGGACAAGGACTGAACGCGGCGTCGTACAAGTGTTGCAACGAGAAGGCTTACCGAAATGAAACACAGCAGCGTGTACGACCCTGAGACAACCAGCACCAGGTTCATGAACTCCGCGCTAGAGCTTGTAATCGCTGAAAGCACTGTGCCAGCTGTGACAGCTTTCGATGCAGGGACCGCCGCTGCCGCAGCGCCCTTACTTGCCGCACAGCGCTGCGAAGCTGGGCGATGGTGCACGGTACCGAAGCGGTGAGGCCCATGCTGCAGCCCAGATGCAGGGTAAAGCGCCTTACCAGGCCGGCTGCCACTGTTTGCGAGCGGCTTCATCCTGCAACCAGGTGCAGACTGCGCCAACTGCTGTCCGTGCGCTAAGCAAGGGTGCATTGTGAACACCAGTGAGCTGCTTCGCCAGGACTTGAATACTATGTGATGTGTGATTGATGTGTCTACCTGGCCGTCACAAATAGCGAGATGCACATAAGGCTTTGCTTACGCAACGTCCTTGCTTCGGGCGATGTGATTCGCTTGGCACTGTCGCAGTACGTTCAGGGGCTGACAAGCGCTGGGACACGCTGCACGACCTGCACGTCACATTGTTTGTACACAGAGTACGTCGTAGACTTTATGGCACTGCCTCGTTTGTGTAACGTGCCGGTCGGACCAATGAGCGTGTTTTGGCCGAGCTGGAAACGTGCAGACGGCAGAGTGAGAATACATTGATGGGAATAGGCAGTGACTGCACAGAAAAAGAAAGTTCTGTTGAAGGGTCCTCACATCTTGGTCTCGTTAACACAGTTGTGCACCACTGCGCGTTGGAGTGACGCGCCTGCCAGGTAGGGACTGCGGTAGGGAGGGGCGGTATGCAGGCAAGGCTACTGTCTTGCCGGATTGCCGCGCTTGCTGACGGTTCCCGGTGGGGTTCAAATGCCACCAAAGTTGGCAACTGCTTGCACACTCCTTCAGCTCAACCGGTGCTAGACATGGTGCTCTTTATATCAGAGCTTAGTGCAAGTCTTTGAGCTGATGATGCAGAAACGCAGTGAGTGCAGGGTGAAGATGCGCCAGCGATGTGAGTCGGTAACTGGCTCGGTGCCCCATCGCGGACGTGCGTGCAAGAGTCTAGGACGCGGAGCCCCACGCAGTGTCACTTGACTCAGGATGTAGGATCAAAATCTCAGTTCGCAAGGCTTCAATATAGGTATGTGTTGATATGGTGTTCTTACTTCAAATCAGCTTCAAATTTCCGGGGCCAATTTCGGGGGCCTCTTTTGGCACAAAACGAGTGAGTCATGAGAGCATCTGGCCTCTTTGGGAGAGCACATAAACATTGGCGCTGACCGTTGTTGACTCGCTATTTCCTGGTCGGTCTCCGGTTTCAAGCTTTTGCATATCGCGCTGCTTATCGGGCTAAAAGCTTGAGCACCCACACGTGCACAACTTGTGGACCTGACCAGAGTCCATCATTCTCAAAGCAGATAGACGGACGCTATGGACTCAGCGTGGGAGAGCTTGCCAGTGCGTGAGGGCATCCTTAACGCCCCTGGTAAGCTCAGCATATCTCGTGTGTCTGAGCTTACAGCTGACATTTCCGAGAGGCAATACCATTTGCCTAGCGTTCACCTGGCCGGCGTTCAACAAGCTTGCAACCTAGCATAACTAAGCAGCTGCGAGATTAAAATGCGCGTATGCATTTCCAAGGCGCCCAGCGCCGTCAGAGGCGTTGGTTGTCAGACGTTTTGGTGTTGGTGTGTGCCCCGTGGCCTGAATTCGCACCCCGCTCGTTGATGCGCAGATGAGCCGCAGCGCAGCAAGCCCAAGCGATTGAACGACATCATTAAGCCGTTCTACAACGACATGGCGCCGTTCAGCCGGGGTAAGGCGGAGTGCTTCCATGGGGGGGTGTCTCCTCGGCTTCTACTGTGACGTAGCAAAATTGGCAACATAGTTAGTTTTGGTGCTTCTTGTTGTGCATCACTCTGACACAGCACTATCATGATGCGTGTTGCTGCGCAGTTCCATCTGGCTGCTTGCCCCTGGTGGGTCGAGGCGATGAGCTCCTCTGCGCCCATGACGACTTTTGGGTGCGACCGTACGCTGAAGGGGACCTTTTTCAAACCCTCATCCTTCCTGTGCTTAGCATTTCGGAGGACAGCCCTCGCCAACCGCCAGTCGACCCTCTGTCACAGCATACGAGCTCCCACTTGCGTCAGACAGGGGTTTCGCATCAGGGCACTGACCGCCAGCACACCAACCCTTCACAGCGGACGTCGGCCGTGAAGCGAACCAAGCCAACAGCGTTGGAGCTCATCAGCCAGCATATGTGAACTTATGTCATCAGGTAAGCGACCAAGCCTGCGCTCGTCAGTTTCGGCTGAACACTTTACTCCCTGCAAGCATGCAAAACCTGACGAAAATCCAGCCTTCTGCTCCTCCCCCCGTCACCCAAACGCGAAGATGGCTCTAGCTATGCTTACTTGCGCTTTCGTTTGACATAACCTTTCTGTAGGTGCCTGAAGACGGCGCCAGCACCCTGACATGGGTACCAGTGGCCTTCCTCGTTCAAACCAAACCGAACGGCTTCATGGCAAGTCAGCGCCGCTCCGGGGGCGAAAGCCCAACGTCGTGCAACTACATCTTACAACAAGGATCTATGTATGCTAATGGAATCTGGTCTCTTTCCCCTTCACCTGCCAACGCCTGTGGGCTTGCAAGAAATGCAAAGACCTGTTCGAGAAACACACACGCTGTGCTGTCATGCACTCAGCTCTGGCTTGCAAGGCCACCCAGCAGCCTCTCGTCCACCTGGATTGAGTTGCTTGACAAAGATGCCAAGATTTTCCTGTGAGGTTCAGCTTCCGGTGTCTAGTTTTGGTTTCAGAGTGCTCTACCCCTACCGTCTACCGTATGCTGAACCTCTGCTCAAACCTCTGCCATCCATTCCTCCAAGCAATTGGGTGTTCAATTGTTCATGCTCAACTTCTCCAAGCGCCTCGCTCCCTATAATGCCCAGCATGCGCTAGCGTGGACTGCGATTTGTTCACATGTGCGAACGCACCTTCCACCGCTGCTTGCATGCCAGGCCCGGAGCGATTGCCGCCTCCCCCGCCCTGCACCTGCATCTGCACCTGCACCCTCTCCGCACCCCTCCAAGTACTTTAGCATCGCTACGTAGGTACAGTGGGGCTGGCTGCCCGCATGAGAACGCCTCCCAGCCAAATGGACGAGCGTTTGAGCACTCTGGTTACCGGCTAGCCTTGCCACGTTTTTCATGCAAAGCAAACTCGGTGCATGCCCAGGCACACGGTGCCATTCACTGCTAACCTGTTTGCTGCACCCTCCCCCGCACGATCGAGAGCATGCGCTTTGCCAGTTTGACACTGCAAGCCTCAGACTCGTTCGTGCACAGACCAAAGTGGTATGGCTGTGCCGAGGGAGACCATAAGACTGTTTTAGTATGTGTTTAGCAGTGTGTTTATGTTCAAGTACGTTCCGATGCCCCAATGCAGATTTTCGTAGCGTTTACCCTCAACCTCAATGCATGTCAGTATGCGCATGACCCGCACCCTACCATCAACACATACGGTCACCCCCTCTCCCCCTGCCTTACATGCACACGCTTTGCAAATCGTCCTGCATTACATGTTTGTCTGAGCGAGCCGTGTGTGGTTGGCCTGCACTGAATGGGCTAGGGGCTCCCTGGTGTTTCCCTTCTTGTGTGTGGTTTTCCCATCTCGCTTTGGACTGTATATGGTGGTGACGGCATCCGACCCTCCTTGGGTTCCCCCGCCGGCCCCCAAACAAGACTGATTAAGTGGGTATGGGCCTGCCCCTTTCACTTTGTGTGTGTCTCTCTGTGAAGTGCATGCTGCACTCATGAATGTGTGATATGCGGCGCTGCGTGCGCCGCTGAACCCCCCTCAAGCTTAAACCCAGTGCCCTGCACGAATGCGCACGCATGCAGCAACGGGCCCTGTGCAACATTTGCCTCGTGCACCCGAAGCACTTGAGCATGCGGTTTTAGCGTGTTACAGTCTTGTGTGCTTGATAGGGGGTACTACACTTAAGTACACCGACGACACGGGCGGCCGGCGTGCTGCCGCCGTCTTTTGTGGGCCACCTTGACATTGCTCAGGTGCCACTTTCTGTGCACACATTGTGCACACTCGAGGTGTGTGTTTATGTATGTTTGTATGTGGTGACTGCGCCAGTGGTCTTCTTGGTTGGTGTTGCCGTGCCGCCTTGTGGCTGCAACACCCTGAACCCGGTTTGCCTTTGTTGCACGCCTGCTCGACTATATCCGTCGATTACTGGCACAAACCGATTTGTTCGCGATTCATTCCGGTGGAGACACAGGTGCCGGCAACCCGGCTTGGTGGCCTCACATGAATTGGCCCCGCATTACGATCTCGCTGATAATGCTTTGCATGTGAGCAACGTATCGGTACGCGTACTGTCCTGGCGATTCTGTTGCGACGCCATGCATCGCAGCACCTGATGAGACAGCTGTTGTGGTGCTGCAACTGTACAAGGCGGCATCTTTGGCAAGTGTGGGACTTGGGCCCTGTGCTGATGGCGGGGAAGTGCACCGCAAGGCAATACAGCATTAGTTGCATACTGATCGGAGTGCGTTTCCCTGCCAGTGTGTGGGATGTGGGTCGAGCCGTCTGTTGCTGATAGAACACGTGCCTGGCAACGATGGTTGCACGCCTTAGGCGGACATGGGGGCACGATATCGCGATTACGCCGTAGCCGTAGGCCCCAGCCTGCCGCCGTTAGCTGCGTGCATTGATCGCGTAGCAAGTGGTTGAACGATGCGACGCCTGCCCACAAACGTTATACACTTTAGCATCGTAACTGCCATTCTTTGGAGGTTGTATGAATACCTGGTCCTGGGCTCAAATCATGTGGCTGCCTTCAGCTGCGTCGATGGGCGGTTCGAGTTTGAGTTTTGAGCGCTGTTTGCCATTGAAAGTGGGCTTACGTTTGGTTCACCCCGTTGCATGGGAATGTCGGATGTCAATCCGAAAACGGATCGGGCATGTACCCCTGTACCTCTGCCTGCACCTGCTGCTCCTCATATTGATGATAACGCTATGCATTCATTTTCTTATACTCTGTGGCTCTTCCATCAACCCATCTCACTTGTTCCTACAGCTCGCTGAGGGTTACTACAACTTGAGCCTTCCGCGCGTCAGCTGCTTGCCTTGCCACCGATAGGCGTCTCCCGCTGGCCCTCTGCCGAGGCAGCCTGGCATGGAGTGCACCTCATCGTGCCCTTCACTTGCGTCTGAGCGGCGGTAGCGGCAGCCCCGCATGCCTAGGCCTCCAGTGCGGCTCCCTGTTGCTCACTGCGTGAGGGGCCGTGTGGGCGCTAGACATGCAGGGCTGACTGTGCATGGAGCCTGATGCCGCATGCATTCTGGCGTCAAGGTCCTGATCTTTCCTATTCCTGCATGCACTCCATGACATCGTACATAGCTTCCATGCATGCATGTTGATTTGTTGAATGATGATGTGCATGACCTAAATGGCCTGCGGGGCCATCAGGTGTAAAGGCAGTCGTTCAATTGTGTGGCACTGCTGCATCCAGTACGCCTTCTGCACATCCGTGGACCCTTCATCTTTATGTGTTGCTGGGCGGTTGCGCTCAGCTGTGGGCTGTGGCCTGTGGTCCTTGACAACGGCAGTATGCATTACAGTAAAGAGCTGGGTGAGAGCGGACACAGACACACGGTGCATAATTTCCAGCAAAAGCAGAGTAGGTACAGGGCCTGCACCCTAGGTGGGAACGTGTTCACTCACAGCTTGGTCGTGCAGCTGCCATTGCAAACACCCCGCTCAAGCACACACAAGTGGACGCTCCGGCTTGCAGGGGGCCCAGATTGTGTATTTGGCTTACTCTTACCATGTTGCGTACAGAGTGAATCACTGTACAGTGTACACCCTCCGTGATGACCACACCTCAACCCACCATGGTGCACAAGGGGTGCTGGTGGGGAACGGGCATCACCAGGATATCGCTGAATGTGTGTGCGTGTGTGGGTGTGTATGTGTGGAGGGGGAAACTCGCCAACTAGAGCAGAGCCTTGGCACGCACCCTCCTGATAGAGTACCGCACAAGCCGTGGATGCTTGTGGACAACAGTTCCCCTGCGCGTGGAAGGCGCTCCCTTTCGCACGGAAAGGCGCATGTGGATTTGCATCCGGGCACTCCCATGTTTGCATGCATGAGGAGAGAGGATGCTCACAGGGCACCTCCGCTTGGCTGCTGTGGGCGCGCGCGCGTTAAGCCGCCACAAGGAAGGCCACTGCTGCACAGGGAGGGCGGGGGAGAGAGAGTGGAGCCATCGTTCGCAATATGAGCGGCTCCTTGCCGCAGTGAATCAGACAGGACATATGGCAGGGGAACTGCGGATGCTAGCCAGCATGCACTCTTCGGGGGTGATGACCAGGGGGGTTGACCAGGGGGGTTGACCAGGGGGGTTGACCAGGGGGGATGACTCACCGGAAGGGCCAGGTCGCAATACAGGAAAACTACACACATCACTACAGGCGTCGCAAGCAGTGCATAGCGGGAATGTCTGACCTGTGTGATCAAGGACAAAGCAAGCAGCATGCATGCAGCTTGCGGCTGGCACCAGCTGCAGGCAAAGCCCAGTTCCTGTGGTACCCGCAGGTATCCAATGTCACCTGCGGGTGCATTCGACAGCCGTACAGTTGCAAGCCTGGCGACGTAGCGATCACAGTACAAATCCACACTCACATGCTGTCCACGCACTGTGCTCAAGTCACTCGCCGTGACATGTACCTATAAAATGACACCTCTACCACCTGTGACGAAGTGCAAGTCGTAACCAGGCCGCAACCTCAAAGAGCGGTCGGGACACGGACCACTTTGCGTATGCTGCTCAATACGTTGTCATACCAGTTAGCAACACGAAGGTGTGAGCCGAGCCACTCTATCAAGCAGTGGATATGCCTTGAGGCTTGAGGCACCTGCGTGGCAGCTGTGCCTTGCTCCTGTCGGTGCGGCTGACCGCGCTGGTATGGCGGACCCCCACCTGTACAGAACTGCAGCAGCAGGCGTGGCGTTGATATTCTTATGCCTCTTGCCGAAGGTTTCTCTCAGCCAGGGGTTCTGCCAGCCCAACAGCACGCCTGGCCAACAAACGCGCTTCCAACTCAGTTCGCCTGGGAAGCCCATCGTGCAGCTTGCAAGCACGTTCTATACCAACCCGGGGGACGTACAAGAGACCCCAGTGGGCATCATCACAGCTTCTTGGACTAATAACGTGTTGCAGACGCTGCAGTCGGTCACCCCGTCAAACAACTGGCAGGCTCACAACAGCTCAGCGACGCTGCCAAACAACACGCTTGGCGTGCCAGAAGTCGTGCGCATCGACATATGTTGCAGCCCCAAGGCTTATTTGGAGAAGTTTACAGTGGGTGTGCTTGAGGGGACATTCCTGCGCTTGTTTGTATTGGGCAACTCGGCTTGCCCAGACCAACAGACGACGGGGCCGCCGGGGTCATCATACTCCTTGTCAGGTATGCGAGCCCTGCTAAAGGAAGCAGTGTATTTGTAGCCTGTCCCCGGCTGGCGTGCAACGTCTGACTCAGAGTGTGAGAATCAATAGGACCGAAACCGTTGACTGTGCCGCAGAGGCAGCACTCGCTTTCTGCAAACGGTCCTTGTGCATGCGTTTACTCTGCACAGGCATATCTGGATTCTACAATTCAAAAGGTTTTTACAACGTCAGCTTCAGCTGGATCCCAATAAATGGTACGTGACTACGTGTGCAAGTGGTGCAAGGTGCACGCAGATCCACAAACTGGAGCAGCGACGTTGCAGTGAACATAAATACATAATGCATGGCTGCCAAATAACCTTGCCTGGTCCACCATGTGTCACATACTCATCACTCATCACCACTTGAGAGGAGGCAGGGTGGTGACTGGTGACCGCCCGCGTGCCAACTCTCATGTTTTGCCCCCTGACACTAGCATATGGTAACAAACTCCAACTGGCAAGCCTTCGTTGGCCCTAAGGTCAAACGAGGTGACCCTAATCTCAGGACAGGTGGGGGTTGGTGCACGGGTGGCACTTTGCGCTGACCGCCATCCCACAGCACCCATGCTCCAGCGTGCCACAAAGACAGCCGCCAAACTTGCACAACTCAAATGCATTGCGGCAGTGCTTACTGACACGCAGCTACTGTGCGATGGGTGTGCCCTGTGCTGTTACACGACCTGCGCTTGTGGCGAATGGCACAACTTATATGCAACAAAAGTCAACAACTCACCGCCGCCACCGCCGCCACCGCCTCCCAGTCCCCTACCACCTCCACCACCAAGTCCTCGTCCCCCTAACCCTCCCCCTCCACGCCCTCCCACACTGTCACCGCCACCGCCGCCCCCGTCTC
>BDDA01000020.1:319957-366740 GCA_001662385.1 Chlamydomonas asymmetrica | reverse complement strand
GTGGGTGTGGTGGGAGTGGTGGGAGTGATGGGAGTGGTGGGAGTGGTGGGAGTGGTGGGAGTGGTGGGAGTGGTGGGAGTGATGGGAGTGGTGGGAGTGGGAGGGCAACAGGTGAGGGGGCCTCAGACCAAAACATGCATCCTCCAGTTAGCCCTCGACCAGCCTGGCGCAACTTCCCCAGCACGTGCAGCAAGGGGTTGTGCTTGCTCTATCGTGACATTCATGCAGGCCACCATTAACAATGTCGTGTCACGCTTGACGCGCCGAGCGGCTTCCTCGTCTGGTGCCCCACCTCCGCCCTCGTGGGCCACATGGCTGGGCGCAAAGCTGGTTGTAGTGGGCACGTCACCCTCTGGCTTGCCTGTGTATGCGGAGCCGATGCTCGGCTTCACGTCTTGGAATGATTTCTTGAACTCACTCGCGCACTTTGGTGCGTGGCCGGGCCCAGCTGCGGCCCCGCCGGAAAATACGACAGCGCTGCTCCAGGCCCTCGGCTTGGACCCTGCCTCAGCCCCGGCTTCGACTGGCAGCCCGAGCTACGCCTGCCTGGCAGCCATGGGGCTGGCAGCAAGCCGGGCCGCTTCAGGCAACGCGAGCAGCATTGACGGCATCAACTCGTGGACCTCCGTGGCGTGTGAGGTCGCGTTGCCCGTCACCTGCAAGATATTCCTGCTAGGTGGGTCTGGAGATATCCGACAGGCAGTTGCAGCGGCATGTACCCTTGGACGCGCAACCTATATCCTGCGGCTTACATAATCTGCCAAACATTTCGGTTATGCATGATGTTTTGCGCACATACACTTCTCACAACTTCCTGCTCCTGCACTGCTCGGCGGCTCAATGCCTGGTGCAGGCCCGCACTCGGACGTCTATCGCAGCGCCGGCGCAGTTGTGAGGACTTACTCTGCCCCACTGAACAACGACGATGCAAGGCTGTACTGCAATGCCCAGGGCAACAACGTCATGCTGTGGAAGGTGCGTTGCGGCTAACTGCAGGTCGACCAGTAGGAGGACTTGTTTCTGCCACGGTGCCACCCAATTGAGACACGCATGTGGTAGGTTTTTGCCACGGTGCCACCCAATTGAGACACGCATGTGGTAGGTTTCTGCCACGGTGCCACCCAATTGAGACACACATGTGGTAGGTTTCTGCCACGGTGCCACCCAATTGAGACACGCATGTGGTAGGTTTTTGCCACGGTGCCACCCAATTGAGACACGCATGTGGTAGGTTTCTGCCAGCTGATTCTTTGACACTTGACCCGGTGTCGCGGCTGGCAACTTTGCGGAAGCATTCAGTACTGCCAGCAACTATTTCATGCTCAAAGCTTGACCTTGCTCGTCGCACAGCGCATAAACCAACGACCCCGATCAACGGGCTCTCTGAACAGCCTGTGGCGCCACCGGATGTGACGTGGACCAGTCAATGCACCACTGATGGTGTTTACGAGGTGCAAGATTGACGTTGCATCCGGTGGCCTCACACACCGTTAGGGGTTGGGGTTACCCTGTGCACTGTGCATTGTGAGGGATGCATGCATGCCCATGCATTCAAGCAGGTTGTGATCAAGGCTGCAGTGAAGTCAGTGGGAACATCGGATTGTTGAGGTGTGAAGTGACGTGGCGTGGAGGTGGAAGCGTGTTCGAACGGTGGTGAGGTGCGGCGTTGTGAACATGGAGCAGGCATGATGCAGATCACTTTCACCGGACTGACAGATGAGGTGCAAGTCCTGTGCAGCGGCCATCCAGTGTGATTGGAGAGTGCTGCAGCGGCAACATGCGCAACCCTTCATGTCGCTCATGAGAGTGTTGCTGCTATAAAATGGCGTTTGCCGCAGCCGGACACAATCTACAACCGCCAGATCCTTGCGGAGGTCCAAGGAAATGAGGTGAATGCATGTGTGCACGCTGTGCGATGAGCAAAAGCGATGGAACTGGGGCTGTAGCGTGCTCGTTGATGCATATGCAAGGGGGAGGGGTGGCAGAATGGCATAGGCTCAGCTGCTGCTGTCTTACATGCAGCCCATTGGTGTTGCTGCCCAATACCTACATTGGTAGTAGCAGCGGCATGCTCTTCCGCACTCTGCAGGTGATGCACCCCAGTGATCTATGCATGCTGCTTGCTTGACACTACCTGTAGGATTGGTGCGTTGGCGGCCTGTACGCATTTCACGAGGACGATGCGCAATGGGACTGCGCGTGGCTGAACATCCAGCTCGTCAGTGGATTTAGCATGTCGGTGTACGAGCCCTCCGATGTAAGTCACACCCTGGTTATGTGACACCCTGGTTAACCTCACGCCCACATGCAAGGGCTATGTCGAACGAGTGTCGTTGCTACAGGCTGGCTGTTGCATCCAGGATGAGGCAGGCAGGCTCGACCCGCCACTGCTTTGCTGCTGTACAAGCTTGCCTCACACTTCGGAAGGTGCTGTCACGCAACCAAAGCTCGCCAGATGGCAATGTGTGACCGCTGGGTGCATTGCAACGCCCCAAAGCTTGGCTGCAAACCAATCCTTGGGGCGTTATCATTGCACGCACATTGCGCCATCAGGATGGGAAGATGGGTTGCAGTTGCAGTTGCAGTTGCGGCTATCTCTGACGACGCTGTAACCTGCATGCACGACATGGGTGCCCTGGTGCCGCCGCATGTGCTCTGCAGACCCATGAGGTCAAGCCGCGCAGATGCCTGCAGCCATGCAGCTCGTCTGCCGCGGTCCCACCACAACCTCGCTGCACGCCCCAACTGCCTGGCGCAGACTTGTCTTGCCGTCCGACCGCTGCCGTGATGGTGCTCGTATGGCTCCACCTTGCAGCACTACCGCTTGCCGTGTTGCTGCTGCAGTACCTGCCAGGAGGCGTCTGCCCAGCCTCCCCTGTAGTGAGCACGGACCCGCGTCTCCGGCGATGCCTGAGTAGGCAAGGCCATGCCCTTGCTATTGAACGATGCGATAAGGAGCTGCCGTTTGCTTGCGACGACTATGGAGGTAATGCCTGCCGTTTACGTCGCCCCGCCTGGCGTGAATCGGCTGGAAGAGACTCCTGGATTGGGATTCTGCATCACCGCTGGTATCGCCATGTACCGTACACCGGCCGAGCTTGCGTTTACTCTGTGCTTGTGCAGGTGGATGCTTATGGGGTGCATGGTGCCTTGCATGGACATCAGCCTGGCAGCAGGCGCTCTGTCTCTGTGCTGCATGTTGTGGACCCTCACCTGCCAGCCTGATGTGTCTCTCATGTTGGTCCTTTGAACACCCGTCGCTTGAACGGCTGCTCGGGCTTGCCAATGTCAGTGTCACACACGTGTTGCTGTCTGGCACGCGCACGGCACCATGTCACTGGGTGATGCGAGAGTTGTGTTTTGTGTACTGATTCCAAATCTGCATGTGCTCCTCAGGGCAATCGGGTCTGCACATGACATGAGGTTGCATGATGCAGACACGTTCGATCACGCTTGCTGCCCTGCTGCGCCGCACTGCCGCACATTACTACAGGGGGCGATGCAGCGGCCGTTATTGTCGGAGATTCTACGTTCATCCTGCGCCCAGAGTCGATGTCTTACAACGACGCTCGGGACAGCTGCCAGGCGCTCGGGGCCACTCTTGCAGCCATACACTCGGCGGATGAGCAGGCACGACTAGCTGAGGTGCGCGATGCCACAACGAGCCAGCATCACCAACCGGCTGATCCTTAACCTGCGGGACTGGCTGGTGGCATGCCGTTGTGCATGTGAATTGCATGTCATGGCAGACCCACCCAAGCATGACCAAGCCTGTCCCCTCATGCAAGTGTGTCAGGGAGACTTCCCAACAAGTGTGTGTGCGCATGTACACGCGTACTGCCATCCCTCACCTGCCGCTTGCGCGCTCCAGGCGTGGTACAATTACTACGGCGGCGTCCAGGTGGTGCTTGATGGCAAGCCGTCAGGCTCTTTGCACACCGACCTCACCTGGCTCGGCGCGGACAGCATCGGCAAGATCAACTTTACATCCTGGCTGGATGGTTCGCCCTTCGATTTTGTGGTGAGGGCATCCCTCCATGTGCATGCCGTGCTTCACCCACCGATTTGCAGCCTGACGGCTGCGTTCGGATGGAAATCCATCCGTGCACAGAGCGTGTGCGGGAGCTGTGTATGCCACCTGTTGCCGGTTGCAACGCACAACACCATGTGTTTGTGGGGGAATGGCACGCACCGTCAGATCCCTGGTTTGCGTATTCCAGATTGGTGCAACCAGCTTAGCAAGACACCAGTGGTGAGACCTTGCGACTTTGCGAAACTGGCCTCGATCCTGCTCCGCTCACAGAATCCCACCAACGCCCCGCAAGACATCTTGTCCAAAGGCTACAAGTGCATCAGCTTGGCGGCCAGGCGGGGCAACGAGGGCAACGGGCAGGTCCTGGTGTGGTTCGCGCGGAGTGCTGGCGCCGCCGGCGACGACCAATGCAGCTCCGTGAAGCTGCGCTACACATGCAGGCTCGCGACATCCGCAGGTGGGTTTAGGGTTTAGGGTTCAGGGTTAGGGTTAGGGTTAGGGTTAGGGTTATTTGCTTCCCTTGGGACCATGCAGTATGCTTTCCGTGGGGCCCTGCAGTGTGCGCAGGTGGGTGCGTAGGTGTGGCGTTGACTGCGTTGAGCGAGGAGCCGAGGACAAGACGCAGGGGCTGGGTGCGCCGTAATGCGTTTAGCAAGCGCACTGCCCCTGCCCCTGCCCCTGCCCCCCTGAGCCTCATGTGCCTCATATGCCCCCTCGCATGTGGTTGTGCAGTGGCTCGGCCCACCGCTGTGTGGTCTCCTACCGGCGGGGATTACATGTATGAGTTCCACTCGCGGCGCGCGCTGTCGCAAGCAGAAGCGCGGCAGGTGTGTCAGCTGCGTGGCGGCGAACTGGCGTCCGTGCACAGCGTGCAGGAGCTTGACGGCATCACGCTGACATGGGCCAGGTGCGGGTAACGCGCGCGCGGCGGCCCCGCTGCAGGCCTCATGGCTCGAAGCATAAGCGCAGCACCCGCGTTTGAATGTGTGTCCTTACCGGTATGTTACTCAAGGCGTTGCTCATCAAAGTTGTTATACGGTGTGCCTGGCATGCTGGGTGGACAGGTCCGTGTTGCGTCTGTGATTTAAGCAACGTTCCTCACCTGAGCATGCTAAAGTGCGTGGAAGGATTATAATCAAAACAAAGGCCAGTTGATGACCAACAATGAAATGGCAGCGTGGGAGAGCACTGAGGAAATAAGCCTGCTGCTTTGCGCTCATCGTCGCAATGGTGTATTGGTTCACGACCACCAAACAAACCAACGAGAGCACCTCAATTGTCCTCTGCAAACATTAAGGCAGACATGCATGCTAGTTTGGTGTTGCAATATGCCGCGTGATGTTAGGCGTTCTTGTTCTGCTCAGTCGCTTCCTAGTTTGCTGGTGTAGCACAGTCCATGGTGTTCAGACGGAACACGCATCGCTTGGATGCGTTCGCAGGCTGCATGCTGAGGAGCTGGGGACCATTGTGGAGCCAGGCGGCATGCTCACTGTTATGCTGGGTGGTGTGGCGTTTGCAAACGGAAGCGAGCCGGCCCCTGGTGACGACGCATTTTATCAGTTCTCCGATAACTTCAGGTGTGTGCGCCACCTGTGCGTAAGCAACAGATGTTGCGGGGCAGGGGCCGGAGAGTGAATCTGCGCCAGAGAGCCACTGCAGGAATGGCACGGTGGCCCCGTCACTCTCTGGCGCAGGTTACTGCATGGACAGGTTGTGCAGCACGCACATTCAGCTATGTCCTGTGCGGGTGCCGGTGACTGAGGGCAGGGGGACGCTCATGGCATGAACGCACAGAATCGGTGTCATCCCATACACAAACTTTGAGGGCATGAGGAAATCTTGGCAGACGCTGTGCACAGGCCGGGTTCCCTGGTGTGAGGTTTGTGCGCGGGGCTGAGGAGTGAAGCCAGAAAGATGCTTGTGGTAGTTGGTTTGCGCAACGTCCGTGCCCGCATGAGTCACTCCTTGTATGCCCTGACGGGGCTGCGCGGCTGCTTGGTTTCGGAGATGGCCCCTGTTGAGCTGATCATGAATCATGACCCTGTGCACCCGGCCGTGGTGTACGTCCTCATCCTTGCTGTAAGTGCTCATTTGCGAATGCGGGGGCTTTACACACAGGTGGCTGGACCAGACAGGCTACGACTTCCAGCAATGGCATGGCGACATCCCTGGCATCGCCTCCCGGCTTCATGCCCCCGGCGTACGCTTGTGCCTTGGACTGCAAATCCGGCGTTGTAAGGCGCGGCATCCACCATGCGTGCCGCTGTCATGACTGCTTTGAGAGCTGCCTAGCAGGAACGAGACGAAGTGTTTTGGGTGGCAGCCCCAGGCGTGTACCCTCCCAAACAATCCGGTGCACTACCCGCCAGTGCTTCCCTGCACAGCTTCTCCCCGCTTCCCGCCGATCGCCTGCAACCTGCGCACCCATAAGTGCTAATGCCGCTCAATCCTGCATCCAGTCTTCCATTGAGCGTCACAACGTGTTTGACAATGCCCATGCATCATTGGGATGTGGACATGCGAAAGGCGTCGGGTGTTGAAGCCGTCATGCACCAGCAATGCTTGCGAATGCTGCCGATGGCCCAATGGTGTGTTGGCTCGCCCCCCCGGCCCCCGTGCCTGTCTGATGTTGCAGGCAGGACGGGCTTTGCCAGCCTCCCCTGCAACATGAGCTACCCCTTCACGTGCAAAGTTGCGCTGGCGCCCCTTCCTGGTGGGGTGGCGAGTCCAACTCAGCAGCTATCTGTCAGCGCCGCTCCTGCCACTAACACACAGATCGCAACTCGCAGCTCAACCTCGTCCGCTGCAGCCGCCACCACGGTCGTCATCACAGCGGCTGGCCGGGAATGGCGCGCGGACGTCCCTGCCACGCCACGCTTGCTCACATTGCATCAGGCGGAGGTCGTCTGCCAGTCCAGAGGCACAGGCGCGCATGTCGCGGCGCCTTCCACCCGCAGCCAAGCGCTGGCGCTTGCATCTTTGTGCCAAGCGGCGATCAACGGCGCGAGCGGCAAGCCCCCCGAGAGCTACACGGCGCTGGTGGCCGTGTGCTGGCTGGGGCTGTACTGCCCGAACGGGCAAGAGGAGTCCACCACCAATGGCTTTGGGCTGGACGCTGCGCTAGCACTCAGCCAGGTACATCCTGCACTGGGTGGACGCATGACGCCGCCACAAGCCACCGTGATTAATCTCCAGGGGGGGTACAAGCCCAGCCGAACGGGCGCCTGCTTTGGCAACGTGTCGGCGCTCTTGCGGCTGTTGGACGGTGTGGAATGGAGCGACGCCGGCCGTATTGGCGGCAGCAACGGCACCCTGCCGTGGCCAAGCACCGCGGAGGTCAGCCGGTTGCAGGCACAGGCGGGGCTGGCGGGTGCGGCCGCGTCAGGGAGCTCATCAGGGGCGTCCTGCGGGCCTGCGCCGCATACCCCGCTGTGCGTTGCAATGCAGCCTGCATCGGGCGGGTCGGCGTACCAGCTGGTGCTGCTGCCCTGTAATACCAGCGTGTACTACATGTGTGCAACACCCCTGGAGCCAAAAGCAGCCACAACTCCTCCCACTGGGCCTTCTGGTGCAGACGTGTTTGGTGTTTTTACAACCGTCGGCTCGTCGGTGTTCCGTGGCATGAATACGAGCAACGCATCCTTCGTGGGGTGCTACAAGCGCACGCCTCAGGCGTGGCCCACCACCGCGCTCGCCCAGCTGGCCGCCGCCGGGGGCCCCTCCGGCCTAGCGTACGCGGACCTCGTGTCGAGCACCGCCACACCACCCACCCTGCCGCTGTCCAACAGCAGCAGCCTCCTGGTAAAATCCCCGCTGCCCATCATTCTGTCGATCAACGCCTCAAGCCTCAGCGAGTGCACGCTGCTCGCGTCCCAATCCGGGGTTGCTTATTTTGGCATCCTCGGAGGCGTGGCGTGCATGGGGGGCGTTTGGCACCCCGCTGCTGACGCTTACAGCTATGAGCCGGACGAGGACGCCCCTTGCCAGCAGCCGTGCGGAGGGGACGGCAGCAATCAAGACCCTCTTGCACCCGCGTGTGGCAAGGACGGCTCCATGCGTGTGTACACCTTCACTCCTGGCGCCGTCGCAGAACCGAGCAGCGAGTCAGATGACCTGCAGACGTCAGCAGCATCCGGTTACCTTTGTACTACACACATGGCCTCAATGGATGCAAGCGCTGCCAGCGGTGCCACGCCGTGGACCCATGTGGCGCAGCTGTACGTGTCTGTGTCCCACCTGTCCCGCTGCCGGCGCCTGTGTGATGCGCTCGGCGATGCCTGCGATGGATACGTGTATGACGACCGCCAACAGGTAAGCCACGGGGGGGGAGCCACCCGCTTATGCCTGTCAATGTCATGATCAAACCGGCTTAAGCAACTTAGTGCGCACGACTCAGCACCAGCCCCTCGATGTCAGATGTTGTACTTTGCGGTTTTGGGGGGTTGCTGTGAGCATAACTGCTAAAACTTCAAAACCAGTGCACAACGCGCTGGTGATAGGAAAAACGGGATGGTAGCAGAGGTTTCATACGTACTGCTACCCGTTCTCAAGTGCGTGTGTATGCAGCACACACGCTGCGCTGCTGCCATCACAGTATGGCTGTAAGAGCTTACCTTGATCTGTGCTGGCGCTGGCCTGCTGTGCATGTGCATGTGATGACGGGCAGGCCTGCTCGTTGTTCAAGGCATCCCAAGGCCTCGCTGCTATGCAGCTCAACTATGCATGGTGGGCGCCCGCACTATGCTTCAAGCTGGCCGCTGTGTGGCCCGCCAGCGAGGTTTATGCACCCCTGGACCTCTCAGCTGAAGCTTCCTTCCCGGATGACCCACGCGTTACGCAAGCGCTGCTGTGCAAGACAAAGGAGCAACGGCTGGATAGCAACGTAACCACGGCAGGCCCCTGCGGGACCACGAGCGCTGCGTACGATGCGACGCGCCTGGGCCTGAGCAACGGGGAGGCTGCGATGCAGCCGCCGCCGCCCGTGTCAGCGTACCTGGGGCGCGCGGCGTGGTCGCCGCTCAACGGCGTCTTTGTGGGCGACACCAATGTGTCCGCGTGCGTGGCTTCCTGCGCCACCAACGCCACGTGCCAAGCCTTCACCATCATGCGTGGCGTGTGCTACACGCTCCAGGTGCGAGCATGCATTCGCTTGGTTCTGAGCGGCAGCGCTGGCTGCGGCTACTGTCTGGCCTGCATTACACTGCTGGTGCTGGCAAAATCTGCTCTGCCGCCATTGAAACTCCGAGCATCAGCATCAGCATTGCACTTGCCACAGCACCGTCCTGCCATTCCACTGCGAGCCTGGATCACCATGGCTGACGTGGCGTGACGTGTGCACTTGCAGGACATCGCCTACATCGGTGATGCCTCCGCCCCCAAGCCAGGGCCATGGCTGCCCGTCTTGCAAGCCTGGGACGGCCTGGCAGCAACCAGAGCCCCCATACCGGGGAACAGCACTACCACCCCGGCCAACAACACCTACTGCGTGCGCGTCTTGGCCGCGCTACCGCCGCCGCTGTTCGCGTGTCAGCCCCAAGTGGATGTTCCCGGGGCCAACCTGATGGTTCTGTCAGGGCTGACCAGCGACGCGTGCAGGGCAGCGTGCGAGGCGGAGCCGCTGTGTTCCGTATTCGTCGTGTTGGTGGACGCGCGCTGCGTGCTCCGCACACGCGCCTTCCAGGCGGCGCGCTCGCCGCTCACGGGCGGGCGGGAGGGCCTCAACGCGTCAGTGGTGGTGGCGTGCGTGCAAGCGCAGCGGCTGGTGTACCGCTACGCGCCGCCGGCGATTGTGCCAGCGCCCTACGTTGCACGCCTGGGACTCGCAGGCAAGCTGAATTGCAAGATTCGCACGCCCTCCCCACCCGTTGCGCCCTTGCCAACCGCGCCTTTCCCCCATGTCCTGTTGCGTCCTCCCCCTTCCCGTTCCTCCATTTAAGCCTCCACCATATGCTGACAATAGGGTGCGTGCTCAGTTGCTTTTTCCTTTATGTCTCTACACTGCAGGGATGTGCAAAGCTTCAGCCTGAGGTGCCAGTGCCTGTTGGATTATGATTCCCGTGAGGACATGTAGCGTGCAGTGCATAAGCATGGGGAATGCACCTGACGAAGGCCAGGTGTCTGGGCTGATCTGGCGGCTGCAAGCGTTTATGTATGTGTGCGCATGCTATTACTTCATGCAGGCTATGCTTGGCATGTATGCTATCCCAGGATGGAGTTCGCAGGCGTTAGTGTCGCCAACGGATCTGTGGTTGGTCCAGGGGACTGTGCGGAGGTAAGCACATGCGCTCAACACCTTGCCCAGGCAGGTTTGCACATGTCTATCGTATGCCAATAGCGGCATAGCCAGCCAGTGAGGGCTTCTGTGGGCTCCCTCCTGAGGACAACCTGATCAGGCCTGCAGATGCTCCCACTTGGGTTTGAATTGCGTCAGGAGGAGGGTCCCCGTGGGGCCACACAACGTGACTTCCTCAGTTCCTGTGTAATTCGGATTGTATGTGTCAAAGTGTCAAGTGTGTGGGCATGAGCACCTGGGGCTGTCTCAGGATACATGTCTCAGGATACATGTCTCAGGATACATGGCGCGCTGTGTGCGCAGGCGTGCCTGGCCAGGCCCGACTGCCAGTACTTCACCACCACCGCCAGCGGTGCCGGCGGCTCGTGCCTGCTCAAGCGCAAACTGAACGCCTACGTGTACGACAGCAGCATGCTGGAAGGTGAGAGTGAGAGCCTGAGTGACAAGCCGAGGGATGCGTTGTTGGCGAGCCCTGCAGGATGAGTGTGTGGTGTTGCAATTTCTTTGCCTGGACCATTGTGCACAACCAGCAGGGCAAATGCTACCAGGCCTGCAAGCTTTGGGGCTTCATGCATGCATCCTTCTGCGAGTCATGCATTGTTGTCTACAACAAAGATGCGAGATTGCCTCAGCTGTGCTGCTTGTGCCCCTGTGCATGCAGACGGTGTAACCGGCACCACACGTGTAGACGTTTGGACGGTTTCGGAGTCATGCATCAATGCCGCTCGCATCATCCCCCGCCAGCCGCCGAAGTATACATGTGCACGGGGATACGCAATACCAATCTCGTCCGTTCTCGCTCAGCTGGAGTGGCAAGCCAGCGACAACATCTTCGCCCAAGAGGATGAATGCGGGTCGTTGTGTGATGCCAGCCCGGATTGCGTCGGGTACACATGGGTGGCCTCCGAGAGCACATGCGTGCTTGCTGCGGAGCTGTTTGTGGGTGATGTCCCGTCCTCAGCGGCGCTTGCATCAACCAGGTCATCAACCGCACATGCCGTGTTCTATTTCGGCCCTGCGTGGTGGGCTACATCCAGCTGTGTCCATGTGGGTCGCCTGCTGGCCACCAACGCTACCTCAGCCTCAGGGGTGGTGGGCGACTATGCCGGCTCTGCTGCTGTTGCCGCTGCTGCTGGGGGCGCCTGGGGGACGCCTGTGCAAGTTGGCGACACATGGATGCGGTGCGCTTCGGTATGGGATGGCACCTGTGAGTATGGCTTCCTCCACCTGGCAATGGTGAGTTCGGTGGTTGATTGGTTGCTTCACTCGCTTGATGCCCTGGGCTTGTCCTGAAATTGTGCTGAAATTGTCTGCGAGGCTATTTTACAATCGAGTGAGAGATGGCCTGACTCTCGTCGTCTCACTCGGATACTGCTTGTAGCCTTGTCAATGCATTCATCAGCAACAAACATGCACGCCTGTTCAACCTGTGCAGTGCTTTACATCCCTAGGTCAGCCTTTCCTGCTGCACCCAACCTGCACCCACGCCTAAGCAAGTTACCATGCCAACGCCTGGTCACTCACTCCTTAAACCCCTGCGGTCGCCTTCCATGTCCATGCCCGCATCCCTGACACTGCCCTTACCATCCCGCTTGGTGCACTCCTGCCTGTCAAACTACGCAGAGCTCGTTGCGGACCCTTGCACGAATCTCCCTTCCCACCGCCACCTCCGATGGCCTCTCTGCATGTGCAACGCTGTGCCGCCAACACATGCAATGCAACGCGGTCTCGTTCGCCGCCGCGCCTCACGAGTGCTTACTCCAGGCGCTATCCCCGACACTCTCCCCGATCAACGCACCGTCCTGGTCGGCAGCTGCGCTAGCTGGCGAGGTCTCGGCATGCGTCATGATGGACGCGGAAACGCTCCTGCGCAGTCCCACGCCCTCATCTGCGGCCCCCCTGGCCTACCGCTCCTACAAGGACAGGCAGTACCTGCTCTTCCCCCACCTGCTTGCCACGCGAGCGCAGGCGGCCGCCGCATGCCAGGCGCAGGGAGCCCGCTTGGCAGCCCCCAACAACGCCGACCAAGTGCGGGCGCTCGTGAACATGTTCAGGAGGCTGCCCATGGCGCGAAGCCCCGCCCGTTGGCCACTGCGCCCAGTAGCAGCAGCAGCAGCAGCAGCATCCACACCGGGAGGCGGGCCAGTGATTGACTCCTCCTTTTGGATCGGGTTGACCTTCAGGCGGAATGCAAGCAGCTGCCCGGCAGCTACTACTGTGCCAGCGAGTAGTAGCACTAGCAGCACAGGCGCGCAGGACGGAGTCTGGTGCTTTGGACGCGGCCAGGAAACTGACGCCGTACACGTGGCACGATTCCTGAGCATTCCCGCTGCGACAAGCAGCAGCAGCGCGTCAGGTGCAGCCGCTCCCGCTGGGTTATGCGCCGCGCTGACGTTTACACTCGCTGTAAACGCCGCCTCACCGGCAGCCCAGCCGGCCATGTTTGCCCCTGCTGATTGTGACTCCTGGCAGCTGCCATTCGTGTGTGAGGTTGTGGTGCCGCTGCTGGAGGCAAACGCCCACGGCAGCGACCCTGCCCAGCTGCTGGTGCGGTATCCGCACTCAACGGGTTATCAGGATGCTCTGAGCAGCGCGGAGGCCGACGGCGGCGTCCTTATACCCGTAGACCTCTCTCCGCTTCCCGTTGGGGCGTATTCGTCAGACCGACGGCTTTTGCTGTCCTCATCGCCGCGTGATGCCCGGCGAGAGCCCGCAATGGCACCAGCTGGCGCAGTTCGCCGCAGCGCGCTGCAGACTCCTGCTGCTGCTGCTGTGCTGCACCCACGGCCTGCAGCTGCAAGCAAAACCAGCACCGGGCACCGGCGCCGCTTAGCTGCCAGCGCAGGGGGTGTGCAGGTGCGCAGCCTAGCAGAAGCGTTGGACCTCTGCAGCGGTAATGCCAGCACCGCAGGCGCGCAAGGCTGCTGGGTGAGCATCGGAGGCCTTCCGAAGGAGTGTGCGGACGGCACCAGCGCTGCGGCGTTGTGCCGTGCCAAGGGGCTGCTCCTGAGCTTTCCAGCCGCGTCGCTTTCTCCCTCTCCGACACCCACCAATTGCATGGCGGCCGTGTCAAATGGCACATACACGCACTTCATGCCAGTGGCTTGCAGCACGCCGGCTGGGTGGTTGGCGTCGATACTTGACCCGGACTTTCCGCTGCGAGACCCTCCTCCCAGCCCAAGCCCCTCGCCCCCACCTGCCACGCCGGTCGACGTTGGGCAGCCGTCCGCCGCTGATGGTTCGTCGGGCTCGTTCTCGGCAGGAGCCATCGCGGGTTGTGTTGTCGGCGCGTTCTTGGGCACGCTGGTGATTGCCATGGCTGTCACGTATTGCTTGCGACGGCAGCGCACGCGGGCGATGGACGCGTTGGGTGCGATCAAGATGCCCGTCTGCTCCGCCGATAACGACTGCGTGAAGATGGAACTGTCAACATCTTCTCAGCTGGCTCAGGCGCCGCACAGTGTGTACACTTCGGCGCACAGACAGGCGCAGCAGCAACGCCGGGCAGGGCTCAAGCGGGGGCCGGCAGCATGCGAGCGTGATGCGGCATTGGGGGGAGCAATATCCTCGCCAACCAATCCATGCTTGCTGCCCGGAGACACCATCGCATCCTTGCTCGGTACGTGCATGGCCCACACGTGATACCAGCTGGCAATGGATTTCCACACAATTCCAGTGAACGCTGCAATTTTGTCTTACCCAGAGTGGGCGTGCATACAAATAGGCAAGTACAATGATTGGTCTAACACACGCTGGCCAACGCGTAGCCAAAGAGTGTGCATCGTGGTGTTGAGCGTGCTGCGTTGTTCCCACCTCACCTGCAGGCTCGTCCGCTGACGCCGCAGTCGGAGAGGGCGCTGGAGCCACCGCTGCGTCAAACACCAACACCGCCAAACCCTCTTCCTCATCCTCTTCGAGCACAGGGCCCACAGCGGGCTCCGGAGGGGCCGGCGGGGCTGGCGGGGTGAATGTCCTCAGCGCCAGCGCCAGCGCCAGCATGCACACCGCAGAGCCCTCCTCAAGCGCGGACCTCAACCTGCCTGAGTGGCACTCTATGATGCGAGACAGCTGCCAGCACATGAACTGGTCGATGGAGCTGCGGAAAGACGTCGTAGTGAGTCGCCAGCGTCGGGGATGCTGGGAGCTCTCCCACCACTTGTTCACTCATCTTCTCCTGCATGTTCGTCAGTTGCCATGCTGTCACTAGTGTAACGATTACTATGGTAGACCAGAATCACTGATTTGTGCACTGGTTGTGCACTGTCAGCACTGCTGTACCATAACCCCGGATTGATTGCCCAGCCAGTACAGCACCTTCCAAAATCCAAACCCTGTCAGCTTGACCCAGTTGCTGCTTACTGGCGCGTTGCCTTGGGTTTGAACTGCAGGTGGATAATGACACGATACTCGGCTCAGGGTCGTTCGGAATCGTTTGTAAAGGCATCTACAGGTGGGCGGTGCCGTATGGACTGCAAGCGGCTGTTGGTGCGCTTGTCACACTGTGACGCCCGCTGTGCGAGCACGCCTAATTGCGGTGCCAGCGCCAGGAAACTGCACACATCAGCACACAACGCATCTAGCTGCCAGTCATGTGAATGGCGGTTGGGCCTCTCTGCTTCTCCGGCGTGATGCTGGCGCATGCGTCCACTGCCGTCATACGCACATACTCACGTGTCCAAATACGGTACAACATGTCCTGCCTCACCCCCGCCCTCCACCCACATGCACACACACACACACACCAATACAGTAATACACCATGCACACATGCATCCGGCTGCAATGCAGGGACCATGAGGTTGCGGTCAAGATGGCGGTCCGCGACGTGCACGGATTGTTTCCTGTTGACGCCATCAAGTCATTCATGCACGAGGCGCACATCCTGGGCCAGGCGAGTAGCGTCGCATGTGCAGGCAGGCAGCAGTGGAGGGCCTGCCTGCTGCCGCCGGGCCCTCGCGCGTCAGTGGCTGCATGGCTCATGACGTGTTGAGGCGGCCTGCCCGTTGCAGCCGGCATCCTGCATTCACCTGCCCCCCTGGAGTTGCCTGTCTCAACACACTGTGCTACTGCATCCCTAGAATCATGTACCGTGTACTGATCTAATGTGTCTTGGGTCCTCAGCTTGCCTGGTCCCCCATATGGCGAGAGCATGGGCCGTTTTGCCGACACGCTCCTGATGCAACGTAACATAATGCGTTTGGGTGGCTGATGGCGGTGGCCTGCTCATTATGCGTCGAACCATTCAAAACAAGAAAACCTTGTACGTGATTGCCGATATCCTTTAGCAGTTTAGTGTTGAGGCCAGTGTGCGCCAAACGATAATGCCCACCAATGTTTCTGACTTTCTGGTTTGCAGGTGCAGCACCCTGCCGTGGTGAGGTGCTTTGGCGGGTGTGTGGGCGAAAGCTGTATGTTTGTGGTGGAGGAGCTCATGCATCAGAGCTTGGCTCAGTACATGCAGAACACCGGGGGACCGCTGCCACTGGAGAAGGTGCGACATGAGCCCATAACCCGTCTGGCTTATGGTATGCCACTGAGCTCACTCAATGGTGTCAGGAATGTCTGCCCGCTTGGGCGCCTGGCGACTCCCGTGCAATGCTGAGTGCGCGGCTGTGAAAGAGCCACGTGTAGGTGGAGGGCGTGGAATGGAAACAACAACAGGTGGCCCATTGCCACAAATGCCAGGTGCTATCCTTGCATGCTGCCACCTTCGCCGCTGTTGAGCAGCTCCTTCGTTGTCATGGGTTCAGGTTCAGCTGTGTGCGTGTGTGTATATAGCACATGGCTCAGCCGGGTCCCTACACAGTGCGTCGTGATGACCGCCGGAATGGGTTATCTGGGCTTGCATGTACCGCAAACAGGCACTTTGCAGGAGTGCTGATTGCAGCTGGGGTGCTAGTGCTAGCCGCAGTCCATGCTCAGGGCAAATTGGTGAGTCACCCGCTGCATCGCGGCCAGCATGTTGCAGGTGCTGGACGTGGCGAGCGTTGTCGCGTCCGGGCTGGAGCACCTGCACCCCAGGATCGTTCACCGCGACCTCAAGCCCCAGAACGTCCTGCTGGACAAGACGGGCAGCGTCGTCAAGATATCCGACTGTGAGTCGTTACGATGCGAAGGCATGGCAGCATTGTACTGCCGCATTGTACTGCCGCATTACTGCTGCTGCTGCTCATTGCCCGGGGTTTTTACTTTTTTCACTGCCCTGGGTGCACATTCCGTTGTGCAGCCTAACCGTTTGAAGGTGATGCGCATGATGTGCGTGCTTCCTGGCTATTCCCTGCCCGATGCAGTTGGCCTTGCGCGCTTCAAGCTGGAGTCGCACCTTGCATCCACCCACACCCTGTTCGCTGGCACGCTGGTGAGCCTTCGCTGTCACGCTCTCACTCATTCATTTTCCTGCTGCTTCTCTCATGTCCGAAAAATGCCATGTGTTGGCCCTGCTACGGCCGGTATCCCCGAGCCCTCGTGGATAACACTTAAGAAGTGTCATAGTGTGTTTACATATGCGTAATGTGGACCACTTCCCTGGCTTGATGTCTTGTTGGTGCAGGCGTTCATGGCACCCGACGCTTTCTCACAGCAGAGCAAGGTGTGACACCGTGTGTTGTCCGTTTTCGGAAATCGGAAGGCACATGCATGGGTTGTTGGGCACAAACGCGCATCTTGGGGTGCTTGCCGTGGGGGCTTACTACGCAGCAGGGCGCTTGCTGACTGCCTCTGCGTGGGTGTGCAATTGTGCATGTACTGGTATTTGGCCGTGTACTGTGCTGGCATGCAGCCAGAATGCAATGGGGGTGCAAGGGTGATGGCCTTACTGGGGATTGCAGCAACCATCACACACACCAAAGCACTTATTCTCTTTGCGGTTTGGCACCCAACGGTGATGACCTTTGCAGTCTTGCAACCTTGCTTTGCCTGAGACCTGAGACGGACCTGGTCGTCAGACCCAGGTATGAAAACCAGGTCTGAACCTGAGCGGAAACAACCTTTAAGCTCCTGCGCTTCCCACATGGAGTATCCTCATGCATCTTTCCACGACGCAGGGCATCACGGAGAAGGCCGACATCTACAGCCTTGCTGTGCTCATGTGGGTCATGATCACCGGCGAAACCCCCTGGAGGGGTTACCACCATGCGGCAGTGTTGTACCGGGTTGCGGTCATGGTGAGCAGCCCATGCTCTCAACAGCGTGCCGTTCGCTCGGCATGGCGCCGCTCGCACACACTCGGAAGTGCTGGCCTCCTGCAACGGACGTGCTTTTGCATCACCTGCATTCGTATGCATATGATGGCAAGTGTGTGTGTACAGGTGGCGTGCAAAGCTCAATGCAGGTGACCAACCTGACGCGCTCACTGCCACGCATTCCACGCTGTTGTTTTGCAGAACGATCGTCCCCCGCTGCCTGCTGACCCGGAGAAGTGCCCGCACGCGCTGGCGCAGCTGATGACTCAGATGTGGCACCACGACCCTGCGGTACGCCCCACAGCCAGCGAGGTGATCCAGCGGCTGCAAGGCATCAGGCTGCAAACCCCCGGGCCGTCTGCAAAGACCACAGCCCTGCTGCAACACCGGCATCAAGAACGACACCGAACCGCTCATCACCTGAACGCCGCGAGAATGGTCCTGATGTCCATCGCTTCATCAACAAGCGGTATGCTGGCGGTGCAAGCAGGCCGTACAGGAAGTACAGGCAATACAGGCAATACAGGCGGTACTACTGCTGCTACTGCGCTCGCACCAGTGCAGGAGGAAGGCGGTGAACAGGAAGGCCCCAGCACCTCGCTCGCTACGGATGGCGACCTTGTGGAATGAAGCCTATCACAGCAAGCAGCTGCTTAATCGGAGCACACAATTTCCTCCCTGGCAGTAGTGGTGCGTGACATCTCCAATCTCAGCGGGGGAGGTATGGGTTGGCACGCTTACATTGAGTACAGCAGCCGGTCTGCGCAGTCGGGTTTTGCCACGCTTCCATCGGTTTTTCCCAGGGGGCCTAGGGTTTTAGGGTTTAGGGTTGTGATCCTGCAGCTCAGATACTGCCATGATGCTTTGTCACACAACAGTGTTGCCCTCGCCCCTCGCAGTGTGATCCATGACGAGCATGATTTTGATTTTGATTTTTTTACATTAGGAGCTTTCTAGCCGAGGCCGACACTCCCCTCAGATGAGGACAGAAAACCCTCGCAGGTGCGAGTCAAGCAAACAGGCAACAACTGGCCAACACTGAACGCGTTAAGCCACGGTTAGGGTATGATCCATGATGAGCATGAGCTCGCTGTGCTGGCGATAGCGCTTGCCATTCTAAGGGAGGGGGGTGCCTCAGATTGAGTGGTGCGGACTGACGGCTCATTCGTGCACCACCGCTCCCGCCTTGGCTTTCAAGCTGGGACGCCAACTATGTGCCGTTGTGCTGGGATTGTAATGGGATCGTATTGGAATCCTAATATTGGGATTGCATTGGGATCATGTTGGGATGTTGGAACATTGGTATTGGAGTATCAGCGGAATGAAACAAGCGACGGTTGCAGGTTGTACACTTGTATACGTTGGCAACATGTGTGAATCCAAAGTGATTGTGTCGCGAGGCGGTTCTGATTTTCCAGTTATCATGTCGGGACTCTGGCTTGACGGATGCCTGATGCCTCGCGCTCACTAAGATGGCGTTGACCTGCATGTTGATGCCGGCACGCATGGCGATGTGGCGGTTGAGCTAGCCTGCCTTGCTCAAGCGGATGAGCAGCGTGTGGCTGTGTGCACTCGCTGCGCCCTTCATTGGACCTGCAAAGTGTCCTTGCTTGGCGACGCACCACGCCCATGTGCATACATGCATCCACACCATGATGGATTCACTTGGCACCCGGTGCCATCGTAGCCGATTTGCGGTTACCAGCCCAATATGTACCGTATTGTATCACTGGATCAAACGTGTTAAGGTGTGTGTCATAAAACTGATATGATTGAAAGGCATCGTGAGAAAGCTGGACCGCAACAGCAAGCTTGCATGGGGTAGCACAGTGCGGCACACGCGCAATGCGAGATTGGGAAACACAACCACTGCCAGCGGCTCAGCTGAAATGAGCAGTTGGTAACCACGCAATGTAACGCGAGCAACATGCCCATACAGTGATACAGCACCCGTCCCGAATCCTGATCACACAGGGGGACTGGAAACTGGCAGTGCAGACCTGGACAGCAAAACACCTCAAGGTGCTGGCGTTGAGACTTGAGAGTCGTGGCGTTAGGAGGGCCTTGTCGGCCATCTGGCACTCAGACCACCTGAAACGGTTGGCGTCCGCACGCAGACTCCACCAGTTTCAGCTGGTCTGAGCGCAAGGCGCACGGCAAGGCCTACCACACCCTCCCTAAGGCCTTGAAGACTTGCAAGGCTGAGCACATACGGTAGTTTGATGACCTCTCAGTCTGCCAGTCCGCATGTCCCTGCATTCCAGACAACGTGGCCATCGACTAAAGCACTGCGCACCCTGCCATGCTGTATGCATTGACCTGCATGGCTGATACATTCGGAGCATCAAAGCAGCACTTATCAACACCTACAGATGAGCCTGTGCATGAATGAACGATGCTGCCAGTTCATGCTGTTGTGTCATGTTGATGTGCCGAGCAGAAGAAGCGGAGGTTACAGCAGCGCTGACGTCGCAAATCACCGAGGACCACGCATTACACGTTAGCATACCTCGACATCCAATACCTACAACATACACATGGCCTTTACACACCGCAAGCTGCTTTTCTAAACCCAACCACCGCCTACGGTACTGTGTTCAGGTTCATAAGAAGAGGGTAAACAGAAATCACGTCCTGGCGCTGGCGCCGGCGCCGGCGCCGGCGCCACGCACGAATGCAGGCAGCTCGTCGCGCAGCCAGTTGATGAGGCGCGCCGACATCTCCTGAGGGCTCCAGCGCGGGCTGTAGGGCCACTCGCGGTACGTGCGGACGCTGGCGGCGCCGTCGCCGCCCGCCGAGCTCACTACGCCCGCCACGCCCGCCAGCCTGCGGAGGAAACGCAAAGGAGGGTGCACGCATAGCGATGTTGACGAAATCGTGTTGTGCACAGACACAACGACGTGTGCTACTGCACAATAACACTTGATCAGGTTGCAGCAAGTGCAACACGCAGCTACCGTATGATGCCACAGTCGTGTGCGCTGCCGATGGAGCTACAAAACGTGGGATCGCATGCGAGCGGCACATGCAGCCCAGGGCTGGCAAAGGCGCCGGGCCTGGTGAGGAGAGCACGAGCAGGTGCCAGGAGCAGATGGCGCACTCCCGTTTGACCCCCCGCCTTCTTGCCCGTGTGCTTGCCGTGTGCACCCCACAACAAGCACAAGCTACCGATCTCAGTCGAATGTACGCAAGATTTCCCGCTGCCAGGGAATACCAGTGCTTCAACTGCAGCAGCAGCCGCTGACCTGGCGCACTGCAGCGTGAGCGCGGGTGTGTCGCGTGGGAATGCGCGGCCCAGGTCCAGCCCCAGCAGCACGATGGTGGAGTCCACTGAGAGCGCCCACAGCGCGGTGCCGCCCGGCAGGTTGACCTCCAGCGGAGAGCCCAGCTGGTCCGCCAGCAGCACCAGAAGCTGCGCGGGCGGGGGGGGAAGTGTGTGGGGGGGCATCAGCAGACGGGGTGACGCGCGCCCAAGAGAGAGACAGAGTCAGGCGCGCAAACAGGTGAAGTGCACGGAACGGTGGAACAGGTTCGTGCAGGAGCGGTGGGTGGGCGAAAGTGGTAAATGGAGTGCCGTACTGCTTTACTTGGTTGGGGAAGGGTGCATAAACAACAAATATCATTCTGATATGGGCGGTGTGAAGGGGCAGTGCCCAGATTGGGGGGCTACGCGTTGCATGCAAATCAATGCACGCTCTGACAGTATCACCACAGGTGTGTGCGCAGCTCTATGGACAAGTAGCACCAAAAGGCAGTAGGCATGATACGCGAGAGGAAGCGTGCGTGTGCTTGTCCGAGACACCAGCACCCCACGGATCAACCCAGTGGTCAGGGAGAGCAAGCAACAACATTCCAGCGCACATGCTGCTTTGCTCCGGCTTCCAATGTTGCACCTGGTGAAGCATGGCACTTTGTATATTGTCGCGCTGGTCAAGCCCCACGCCTGGTAGCCAGGCGGACACTCCTGACAGGATGCAGTTTGAGGGAGTCCGTGCTGCATCAGGGGCTGCATGCTGAGGGCGCAGCTGCATGTGCCCCACCCACCTCGTGCTTGTTCAGCAGCGCCTGGCAGTGCGCGTCCAGCTGAGCCTGCAGGCGCTCGTTCGCCAGCGGCACAAACTCCGCCAGGCACATGTGCGGCGTCCACGGCGGCAGCACAAAGTCTGGCAGCAACGCGCCCGCGTACACACCGCCACCCGCAGCGCCTTGACCACCACCACTACCACCACCACCGCCGGGTGTCACTCCGGAGCTGATCGCTGCCGCGCCGGTGCCGGCGCTGCTCATCCGGCTGCTCACGCCGAGGGGAGAAGGGGACGCGCCCGGGGCGTCAGCGGGCGCGGCGGCGCCCGTCGCGGCTGCCAGCGCGTCCAGCAGCGCAGAGGGGAAGGTGACGCTCAGCTGAGGCTCTGCGCCCTGCTGCTGCCGCAGCTTGTACACGGCGACAAGCGTGAGCTTGCCCGCCGACGCTGACGCCGCTGGCTGCGCGTCTCTCCCCGCAGAGGCGGTGGGAGCCGACAACGAGTTGGCGCGCTGAGACGGCCGCTCGGACAGCATAGCTGGGTTGCCCTGCATGTCATGTACCCCAGCAGGTCTTTGCTGCTGCTGCTGCTGCAGTTGAAACGAGGCTGCTGCGTAGGGGCCCGTGAGCAGGTCAACCTGATCCTGCGCCATGGCAGCCTCGCTTGGCTGAGGCGTCTGCTGCTGCTGCCGTGCGTGGTTGAGGTCGGAGGCGGAGGCGGAGGTGCCGGCAGCGGCCCCACCCAAGGAGGCCCGTTTCAACCGCCCGCGCGCAAACATGCGCACCACAGAATGCAGCTTGGAGAGGTCGATTGACTCCAGGGGAACGCCAAAGCACGCCTGTGACAGCAAGTCCCCCAGCAACATTCGCATGACACCATAAGCTGGTAGCGGGACCCAGATCGGTAAGGCGCACCATGCACCACAGCTTTGACTGTCATCGCCTGCACCACGTTTGGCGTATCATGCACGACATATCATGCAGGACAGCCAGTATGCGGCTGCCATACGGTTCTACGCGGTCTGCTTGTGTATCTTGGTTGGTACCATTACATACCCTGGGGGAGGCAGAGTCCATGGTGTGCATATCGGCTGCAGCCCCGTCCAGCAGCTGGCACTGCATGCCTGGCGTCATAGGGAGCGTGGCTAGCTCGAACTGCAGGCGGGAGTCGCTGCACGACTCCAACCGGCCGCGCTGGAGTGCCTGGTAGCCCTGTGTTGGTGGGGAGGACGCACACATTGGTTTTGGTGTGCAAACAGTACGTGAGGTGTCGGTACATGACCAAGGTTGACGCGGATGGCAAGTGAGCTACCACGGTGTAAAGCCTATACGCATGCACCACTGTGCTCTACTAGTCAAAACACAATGGCCACTGAGTGCCGCTCTGTATGCAGTAGGCGATTGCAAAAGTGAGGGCTTGGGCAGAGACACAGGCACGCAGGTGCGCAATACCAACAGTGGGCTCTGCAGGCCACATAACACAGAAACAGAGGCACAAACGTTATCAATTCAGCTGGTGCAAACGGCAGCGCTATGTTGTGAAGCGGTGCACGCAGCGATCAAGCAACTATGTGCATACCGTGGGCCAAAACCCCGACGCAGTGCAAGCAAGAGGTTTGCGGCCAACAGTCGAAACCTACCTGCAGGAGCAGAGTCACGAGCGTCGCCAGGTTTGTTGCACTGGTGCCCCAGTTGCGCAGGAGACCCCGAATACGCGACCTCAAATCCTGAGGGAGGGGGCCCGCTGGATTCAGCGGATCAAACGCGGGGTCCTCGAAAACAAAGTCCGGAGCCTCATGTGGATTGTAAGGAGAAACAAGCAGCTGCAAGGCGTGAAGGCAGCAAAAGCGCATTCAACAGAGGCTTGGGTTGCACGCTGGTTTGCCGCTGTTTTCGTGGGGCCTCGTGAGGTGCCAACAGTTCGGGTTATGAGACTGCACTTTGAAGCACGAATGAAACATAGGTTTGCAGCGGAGGACCACACCTGCCAGCTCATATGTCGTCCGCACCAAGGCAGTCGAACTGTAACGCATGGCGCCCTGAGCGAGTTCAGTTCAGGCATCTCCAAGCTGATCCGGCAGTCGTTGACCGTCTGCTTCAACACTTGAACCTGCCGTTGCCATGTTACAAGCTCAGTGCTGCTGCTAGCCGCGCCAGGCTCTGCCACACCCGTCATATGTGCTGACACTCTTAGCGCTGCGCCGCGTGGACGCTTGCAATGAGGTGGGTGGGATTTTGGGTCTGCAGAGTACCTTCAGTACACACGTTCAACCACAGCGCGGTTGGCTTGGAAGTTGAAATGCAATGTGTTGACACAGCAGTTTTGTAACGTGCACGCTGAGCCTGGCATGATCAAGCCTGGTTCAGTGGTTGCCATCGTAATCCGACAATGCATTGTGTTTACACCAAGGTCAACAGCCGCTTTGCAGGGCCGATGCACTCCATGCAATGCCCACACACTTGCGCTCACATAGGAGTTGGGGAGTGCGGTTGGCACACAGCCATGAACGCAAATGCTGCAAAAACAAAGAACGTCGATTCGGAAGAGATGGCACATCCTTGCATGGACAGCAGGGCACAAAATGCTCCGTAGCATGACACAGCCAGGCCCAGGGTCTCCATCGTTTCAACGTGTACGGTATGTACGTAGTACGTACGTGCAAAGGGCAAAAGTGTGGGGCAGGTGTGTCCTGCGGTGCAACGCGGATCAGCAGTCTTTCGCTAGTAGGGTTGTTCGACGCGAAACAGGCAGGGCCAGATGAGTCATGCGTCAAAAGCTCTCAGCGCTCTTCTTGAGCGTGTGCGGTTGCGATGAATGCAGGACACGATACACGGCAAACGTGCAATGGTGCGGGAGGCCATCATGAATTCATGGGAGAAACCTGTGCATACGTACGCGCACACGCACACACCCACATGTCGTAACACGCTATGCATGCATAGAACGATATGGGGTTGACATAAGATTGCAGGGGGTGTAAGTAAGGCCGTACAGCGCCTGAACAGGCGGTTGGCGCCAGCACGCACGTACAGCTACACGTACAGCTATCATCGCACCTCAGGGCACGGACTGCGCACGCCTGCCCCAAACCCAAGCTGAGGCGCCGCAGCCACCAGGGGGCTTGTTCAGAAGTGCGCATGCATTAGGGCCGCAACCCGAACACTCTGGGTCGACCCCTTGCCTACCATATGCCCTGATGCGCGTATCACCAGGCGTGTCACTCATCCGCCACAAAATCAGCATGCTGAATGCGCAGCGGCAAGAACACGAACGAATTCATGTTTACGACTGATGTACGCAGAGTGGGATTTGACGGAGGCAGCAGGCAACGAGCATAAGGGGAGCATTCAGCAGGTAAAGAGCAAGAGTTGACTACTCAGGCTTTTGATGGAGACATGCATTTGTAGCTGGTCGGCGGGCAGTGCGTGTTGGCTATCGAGGCACCGAAGCTCTACACTCATCAGCCACGCATACATACAAAGCCACAACCCAGCTCTCTGAGTTTCTTCAGCCAGCTGCCTTGTTCAAAGCGTACGCCATGCAGGGCTGTGGCATCGGAATGCCGACAGCATCGGGAGAGTTATGAAGCGGCGAATGAGATGAATGCCATATGCCCGCCAGATGCGAGCATGGCTGCCTTGAAGCAAGACGGCAGAAGAATGCTGGGTATGGACGACCATGCCCCACCCTTGATTTATTAATTTTAGGTACAGATTTGAGTTTACGTGTGGCAAGGGATGAGAAATCCTGCCGGACGTGAAGGGAACCGACCAAGAAGCAGCCCAAGGAGCATGCTGGGCACGACCGCGTCTCTGACGGCCTGAGGGGGTATGTTCAGAGCAGGTTGAGCTGAGAGGCGCGCCTGCGGGTCGCAGATGTGCAGCCGGCAGCTTCGCCCCCTCACAGCTTCTCGTCTGTCTTGCCCAGCAGCCGCTTCACCTCCAGCTCCAGCTCAGCCTCTGCAGCACGACAAATGTCAGCGGAAACACAATGAGCTTGATCCAGCATACAGCAAGGCTACGGTATGCAAATAGCATGCCAACCCCAACCCATAAGCTCCACGCCTCTGCGCTCCCACACGAGCAAACACCGCGCGACACGTAGCTTAGGCTTCGCTGGGCCGGCTTCCTCCTCGCCCCCGCCGTGATGCGCCCCCCCCCCCTCCGGGCCGTCCACCCCACCCACACACGCACGCACGCACGCACGCACGCACGCGCGCACGCACACACACACACACACACGTTGCACACGCGCGGCCGCGCACGCACCTGTGAGCACGTTGGCGCGCCTCTGCGCGGGCCGCGCCTCCTGGTGGATCACCACGGGCTGCTGGTTGCGCAGCAGGTTCTCAATGTCGCGCAGCACCGTCACCACGCCCTCCAGCCGCAGCTCCTGGTTGTTCACCGTGCGCTGCAGGCGGTCCAGCTGGCGCAGCACCGCCGGGAACTGGTCGTCCACCTCCTTCAGGCGCGCCGCCTGCAGCTGGATGAGGTTCATCTGCTCCTGAGTCAGCGCGCTCACCGCCGTCGTGTCGCCCGACGACCCGTCGAGCCCCTTGTCGCCGCCGCCAAGGCCCTGCGCAAGAAAGCCGGCAAGCGAAACAATTAGCTCATGCCTTCAGCTCATGCCCTAGCTCATGCATAGATATCCAGTGGAGCCATAGAGGAATGTATCGTTGCTGCAGGTTATGTATTGCTGCGGTATTATGACGCGGGCAGGTGTGTGCATGCAGTGCGCGTGTGAGGGAGTGGCAGGAGCGTGGTGGGACTGATGGGTGATGGGTGACTGGGTTGAGGAGAGCCCTGCATTGAGGTGCATGCAGCCCACCGAACAAGGTGTGAAGTGGGTCAGTGTGGGTCATCTACCCATCTCGCTTCACACGGAAGTACGCAAGCGCGCGACACTCACCCCGCCGCCGCCGTGCGGCCCGCTGACCGCCAGGCCGGACGCCCCGGGCGAGCGCTCCAGCTGGTCCGCGATGCGCGCCAGCATGGCCTCCAGCGCGTCCAGCCGCCCCTCCAGCGCGTCACGCACCTCAATGTCGCGCACGCGCGCGGGCATGAGCAGGTGCACGTACGGCGGCATGTTGGCGTAGCGCTCCAGCATGCGCTTGGCCATCAGCGTCTCAACCTCCACGATCAGCATGGCACGGCCCTGCAGGTGAGTGAGGGAGCCGACAGCAATGGCACAGGGTCAGGATGACTGACTGTTCGCAACAGCAGCATTTGGTTTGCGTAAGACTGCTGTAGCTTGCACCTATCGGCACGTGCCAGCCAGTGCACAGCACCCAGAGCGACACCCACTGCCAGGGCCAAACCCAAGCAGAGCAGCCATACCCTGACCAAGCTCTGATTTGCTCAATATCAGCATGGTTGACTCATGTTTGTTCATCCCCTGGATTGAGCCCCTGTTTACGGTATGTCACAGAGGGATTGCATCCAAGAACCCCATCACATGCTTCGGTGCTTGCCTTGAGGAAGACGTCCTCCTCAGTAGAGCGAACGCGCCCGTAGATGTCGCGCATGAGCGCAATCAGCATGTTGAGCAGGATGATCTGGACCACGAACATGAACACGCTGAAGAAGATGATGGACAGCTCCTGCCACGCCGTGCCCAGCGCCCAGTCGATGTAGAACTGGCCCAGCACCGCGCGCCACATGGTCAGCAGCGTGTGGCCAAAGTCGTTGATGAATTGGTAGCCCTGCAAGCGATGTCCACATACGCGCACACACATGGCAAGTTAGTGGTTGCACTGGTATGAAAGAGGCAAAGCATACCCCTGCACAGCACAGGCATGTGCAATCCTGCGGTCGCGACTCAAAGATGAGCAAGCATGAGGGTTGTAAGGGCAGCTTGCAGGGAGGCCATTGGGGTATCTTCCAAGCGCACAGGGTTTTCACTTGAGCGACGGGCTGCGCAGGCCTCTGTACATGTTGGCGCAAGCGGTAAGGGTGTGTGTGGGGGGGGGGGCGGCCTCACTCTCTCCTTCTCTCACCTGGTCTGCCGGAGGCACGTACATGGAGAGCATCATCATCGCCACGCCAAACGCGGTGCAGACCATGAGCAGCAGCACCGCGAAGGAGCGTACCGCCCACGAGATCTGGAACACCATGTGCACGAACGGCCCCGTGGGCTCAAACGCGAGCGCATAGTACAACACCTTGAACCACACCTGTGACGCACGTGCAGCACAAAACACAGCATTGTAATCAGCAGGGCAAAATGTGAGCAGGTTCAGGCCAAACACAGCAACACTCCAATACGAGCATCTGCTTGCAGCTTCCGCTGTACCGTTAAGTTAGCATCAAAGGCGCCAACAACATAAAATAACGGGTGTCAAGGGATGTCGTCAGCAGAAGAGTAGTGGATGGGCGCATGCACCACGGCTGGCTGGCTTACCAGGATCATCGTGAACGCCGTCATGGGCGCCAGCGCGCCTCCCTCCTCGCACGACACGCGCAGCACGTGCAGCGGGTTGATGATGAGCATGAGCGTGATGGAGATGATGTCCACCATGTTCCAGTAGGAGCGGAAGTAGAAGTGCAGCCCAATCGCGTACATCTGGCTCAGCTCCGTCCATGCGTACCAAGATGCCTGCGCGCGAGGCACCCCCACAACCAGCCAGGTTAGCCGGGCTGAATGTGCTGCGTACAGTTTCCGCTGATACGCAATACGTGTGCAGCAAGGTGGCAACCTGACCACATTTATCACAGTATGGTATTATAAGCGCGGTGACACAGCTGTGAGATGAGCAGGCGGCCACTCAGTGGATGTGTAATGTCAGGTGATGGGCCGGTCCCGCACCTGAGCAAAGAGGTATGCGTTGAGGATGAGCGTGGTCTTGCCCTTGCCGCCAGACTTCCACAGGTCAGGCGTGTTGAGCGAGGTGTTCTCCTGCATGACGCATGCACACAAGCAGCGCACAGACACACATATTACATGTGAGGGGTGGGTGTATTGAGGAACAACCAGGCATGCGTCAGCAACCAATCCAGCCAACCAGCCAAATCAGGCACCCAAGCACGTGTGCATGGTGGGGGTATGCCCTGGGAATGAGTGAGGATTGAATCAAGACTACCGGTATCCCTGAACCTGCATGAGTGCATTATGGCCGCATTCACAAATGGCAGCAACCGTGCATGCGGTACAGGCGGTACATGCAGGCGGTACGTAGCGCTGCGCCCACCTGCGAGTACAGGATGCCGTACACGGTGAAGAGGATGGTGTAGAGGAGGTAGATGGAGGTGCGTGTGATGAGCCGCAGCCGCGCGTACAGCCGCCATTTGTGCTTGATGACGGCGCGCAGCGAGGGCGTGCCGTACGCCTGCACCGGCACGTCACTCTCCACCAGCGTCTGCAGCAGCGAGTCTCGCCCGATGGAGCACGCGTACGGCAGCCGCACCATCGACGCCTTCACGTGCGCGTACGGCTGCGGGCCATACTTGACCTGCGCAGTATCGTGCAGTGGGCAGCCACAAGTGCTATCAGTAATTGGTTGTTTCGCCCTATCATGACAGTCAGGAGTTTACGGCCCGTGCAGTCGTGGTGTGCGCCGTGATTTGCTCAGGCAGGCCCTTGACTTGTACGTCCTCCAGAGCCACGTGATGATGGTCAGACACACATGTGGTCAGGTACACACACTGACACACCGCACAGCCCCACGGGGATCACACTGCAGGCCCTTCGGGCGCACTTTCTGGCACACATGCGGGTACCCGGTGAGCAGGTTACTTGCAGCAGGGTGTGCGTGTGCGAATGGAGCGTGCCTGAGTTCCCTCACGCACCTCATGCAGCTTGAGGTGGCTCTGCCAGAGGTTCTTGACGTTGGTGAAGATGGGCGCGGTGCGGATGACGCTCCGGTCCAGCCCCTTCATCACCGCCACGGGCACCTCCAGGTCACCCAGCGCACGCAGGTCCAACGCCGCCAGGAACTGGTAGCACATGAAGGGGTAGCGCGCCGCCAGCGAGGGCATCATGTCCGTCAGCGCGTGGTAGCTGCCCCACGACACCTGCGCAGGTAGGGCAGGAGCAGGCGCAGCGGACGGAGCCCGTCAGACCGGCGGACTAATCAGACCAGCGCCACCACCACCGGCAGCTGGTAGAAGCTGAAGCAGCCCATTGAGGTGCCGGGGGATGAGCAGAGGACCAAAGCAGCCAGCTGAGGGAACCAAGCGCAATGCTCCAAAACACTCACAGCATAGGCAGACCACAAGGACGAGGGTGGGGTACGGTCACCGCCTCAGCGGTTGTGTCTGCTCAACACGCAACGCACCTTGTTTGCGGCGGTGTTGTCCAGCAGCACCTGCACGCACTCGCTGCTCTTGGAGTTGAGCGCCAGCGCCAGCGCGTTGTTGTGGATGAGCATCATGTGGTCCAGGTCGCGCTTCTCTGTGAACAGCTCCACCGCCACCTGCAGCAGTCCACGCAAACAAACACGAACACCGTTCTGCACGTGCTGGAAGCTTGCACATCCTGTCACAAAAACCCTGGCTGTTTATTCACCCCCCTGTGTACAGGCAGCGGCAGCACGTCCCTCACACGCAGCTCCCCTCACATGAAGCAGCGGCCCCCTCGCTGTTGCTTAGTTGTTGATTGTTGTTCACACTCAGCCAAAAACCAGCCACAGGCCCCAGGCCGCCATTGACAGGGGTTCACAGAAGCGCCGCATGCATGGGAGAGAGAGCGTTGCCCCGTTGCCCCCTACCTTTTTGAGGTTCTGGCTGAACGACTTGACGCTCCGCTGCACAAGCACGTCACGCAGGTTGGAGTTCTGGCGCATGTCAGGGCCCAGCAGCTGGCCGTCGTCGTCGGAGCCCTTGCCCAGGCCGGCGATGTTGGCGATGGAGGCCGCCACCGCCGAAACCGAGTTGCGGCGCGCGCGCATGGACTTGGTGGCGTCAGCCATCGTTCCGTTGCCGCCGGACGCTCGGCCGGCCTCTCCAGCCTTAAAGGACGTTGAGTCCTGCGAACAATACAAAGCAATAGTATATACAGTAAATTAGTACAGCACATGTAGTACACAATGGATAGGGAAAGTGCCATGGGAAGGACAGGATCAGACTTAGGCGTGGGGCAGCGATGGAGCAGCGATGAAGCAGCTGTACTTGACTTGCTCAATACTTGCTCGGGGCCGGTGCATCGTGTGTTCAGACAGCGACTCACCTCCGCCGCCTCCGCCACCGCTGCTTTGCGCGTGCTGAAGCTCCGCCCCCTGAAGCCACACAGCGCAAGCGGCAAACCAAGCAGGCATCAAACGCAGGCCAAGCTGAGCGGATGCGGGGATATAACCGTGCCACGTGGGTGTCGCAACAGGCATGGGTGTTACGACAGGCATGTTGCAGGCTTGCAGTGCAGTGCACAGGAATTACATAAACAGGGGCACGGTGCGGGGTCACTCACATTGATCTGCCGCCGCCGCCGTCGTCACCCTGGTTGTGGAACTGAACGCGCGTCTGCACGATGTATGGTACAGCGCTGATGATGCCCATGATGCCGCTCTCCGGCGCGATCGCTTCCAGGATGGTGGACGCCACCTCTGCGTTGCCGCGGCTCATCGCATGCAGCACCAGCGACCACCCTTGCGCATCCTGTATGAATACGTGCACACATGCAAACGAAATTCACCAAACATGCAACGGTAATTTCCATACAGGACCACAGGAGCAAACGGATGACGATGCACCATCATACAGCCTATCGTTTATCGGTTCAAATCGGTGCTGAGCAGCGAAACCCCCTTCCCCTGCTTCTGACCAGATGGGCACCACCATCACCGCATCCGTCACGAATGCCTGCAGAGGACCATCATTTTGTTGCCCATTCGTTTTGCCGGTTTGCCCACCTGTACATTGCACAGGTAGGGGTACATCGCGCTGAGGCGTGAGTACAGGTACTTGTTGCTCTTCTTGTCGTGCGTCGACAGCCAGTGGTACAGGAAGCTCGGCTCGGGCGTGTTGCGCTGCGCCATCGCCACGTTGCACACGCTCAGCGTGCCCGTCGTCGACCCGCCCGCAACGTACAGCCCCGCCGGAGACACCGAGCAGCTCGTCAGCGCGCCGCTCTTCACCGCGAAGCGGAACAGCGGGGCGCCGCTCTCCGCATCCCAGATGCCCATCGCGCTGTCCGTTCCCGCAGTGACGAATTTCCGGCAGTCGTCGGACCACGAGCAGCTGGTGACCTTGCCCTTGTGCGCCTGGAAGATCATGAACCACTGGCAGCCGGCCGCGACGTTCCACACCATGACGTTGCCGTTGGACTCGGTTACGGCGAGCTTGTTGCCGTCGGGGCTGAACCCGCAGTACAGCGGCTGGCTCTCCATGGCGGCGCTCAGGGAGACCAGCTCGATGCCTGCAGGCGGCAGCGCACGACCGCACAGCAGCGCGCGTTGGAACAAGCCTCGGATGACAAGTGAGTGCATGACACGAAGGCGCATGGGGTAATCGGGGACGGACTTGTGCATATCAGCGTATGGAGTGAGCTCACACTCTATAGCCATAGGGCCCCCGACGTCAACCTGTAAGGATTGATCGGGCACCTACCCATGTCGACGTTCCAGATGGAGACCTTGGCGTCCGCACCCACGCTGGCAATGGTGGAGCCGTCGGACGACATGCTCACGCTCAGCACGGCGCGGCTGTGCGCCAGCGGCAGCGTCTGCACGGGGTTGCCGCTGTCCTTCTCCCACACGCAGATCATGCCGTGGTTGTCACCTGTGCCATGCAAGCAAAACATGCATGGGTGAGGGATCTTAAGTTCCAGGCTCGCTGCACCGCACACGACACGTCCAATCTCACATAGCAGTGTACAACTCTCCACTGCACTGTTGCTCCTGCCGCCACGCAAATACAGCTGCGTCATTACCCATTAGCCTCCTCTCCTGCATTGTTCCCCTTTTCCCCGCATCCCCTTCTCCACACGCTCTGCGCGCTGGTGCCCTTGCAGTACACCTTGCAAGCCAGGGGTACTGCTTTGACATCGTTCCCCATGTGCATTTGCGCACCCACTCCCCTTTCCCCTCCCTTGCTCACCCGACACCACGCGGTTGCCCTGGGAGGAGAGGTCGCAGCAGCCGATGGAGATGAAGTGGCCCGAGTAGATGCGCGACGCCTGGCGCTTGCGCCAGTCCCACAGCACGACCTTGGAGTCTGCGCCGCAGGAGAGGATCTCAGAGTTGTCGTGGCTGAAGCGCACGCAGCGGCAGGGGCCGTTCTGGTGGCCCATGATGGTCTCGATGGTTTCGCTGTGAACCACGTCGTACACCACCACCAGACCGTCCTGCAGGGGGCGAGGAGCGAAACATAGTCACATGACGTAGGGGATTCGGTCGTAACTAATGCGCTACAGAGCCAGTGCTGCCAGAACTGGTGCTTTACTGCAGCGCTGCGCAGCAACGGAGCTTTGTTTAGGGCACGGGGCAAGCAAGAGCTCAAGAGAGGAAGGCGAGGGGAGGGGGTTGCCTAGCAAAGCATTGCAGCGGTAGGTGGCCATTCGTGTATTAAATGAATGCTCAATGTGAGGCCAAGAGCGTGTTCAGGGCATACCTGCGTGCCCAGCACAACCAGGCGGTCGTCGCCTGAGAAGTGCGTTGACGTGATGGCGTCATGCGTGGTGTGGAACTTGTCAGGCGATGAGTTGCCGGCGGCAGACCACACCATCAGGCGCCTGCGGGGCGCGCATTGCATGATCACACATGAGTGGTTGAGTAAACAGCAGAGCCTGCCATGCCATGCCATGCGGTATGCATGCGCAGAACGCAGGCAGCTGCTGCCACACCCTCTTGGGCGTTCAGCACGCCCTGCCGTGAAGAATGCACCAGCAACCGTGCAGCAAGAATGTGTGTGAAGCGTTTTTGCCAGGCGCACCACGGCGGTTGCCGAGCGGGCTCACCGGTGGTTAAGGCCGCCCGTAACGGTCTGCACGTCGCTCAGGTAGTACGAGCGCAGCAGCGGGTCGTCGATCAGCAGCATATCATACACGATCGCCTCAGACTCATGGTCATAAATGACAGTGGAGTTGTGCGCAACGGCCCAGCGGAAGGGGTGCGGCTGGCCCTTGAAGTCGCCGGCCTTGTCCACCACGAAATCGATCACTCGGATCTTCTGCGCGCTCGCGACGTCCCACACCACCGCCTGGCGGCTGCACATGGTGGTGAGCTGAGAGGTCTCGTGGTTGAACACCACCTCGCGCACCGGTGACGCGTTGCCCTGTCAGGCACAAAGTGACAGGAACAGCAAGAAACCGGTAATAACAGCAGCAGCAGACTCAGGAATTCAGGTTAAATTTGCTGCATGCCATGCCAGCGAATCACAACCCACAAAGCGCAGGTGGGCTTGCCAAGTGTGGTCTGCTGGTGTTGGTGTTGCTCTAAACAAAAGTTTGGTGCAATGGCAGGCAGGCAGGCAAGCATGACTGCATGAGCCTGCGATTGCTGCATCAGCTTCACATCCGAGTGTGGGTGTGAGCATCAGCCCACCGTCCCCCTTTCCCCCGCCCGCCCCCCCCCCCCACACACACACACACCTTGAGCTCGCACAGCAGGTCCGTGGTCTCCAGGTTGTACAGCACAGTCGTGCCCAGCACAGTGCCCATGGCAAGCAGCTTGCCGATGAGGTCAAAGGCGCAGCACGTAGCGCTGGCGGCCACGCCCTCAAGCACCGTGTGGATGCCGCCTGCACGGCACACATACAGCCCGATGACACATATCAAGAGGCACGACACAATCATTGCTGCCTCCAGGGGAACAGAGGATTCGGGGAGGAGCCACAGCGCGATGCCGCTCCTGCATCAAGCCAGCTCATGGTGTTGCACCAGGTGAGCGAACGGATGCGCGTAACGGGTCCGCGCCTCACCTGAAGATGCGTTCCACACCATGATGGTGCCGTCGGAGCAGCAGCCGGCGATGAGCTTGCTGTTGGGGGACCACACGTAGCTGTTGATGCGGCCCATGCTGTTGCGCAGCACGTTCTTGGGCTTGCGGCTGGCGCTCTCCACCGCAAAGATGTAGAGGCTGCCGTCCGTGCCTAGCGCGGCGAGCTTCTCGTCATCGGGTGAGAAGGCGATTGCTCCCATGGGGTCGTCCGCTGCGATAAAGCTGTTGGCCTGTTGGAAGACGAAACACCAAAGCATGGCATGCATGGATGAAGCGGCGTGCTGAAGATGTCAGAAGCGCTTGCGGTGGTGCAGTGGTCTCTTTTCAACACCGAACACAACAGCCGTCACGGGACGCTGGTTGGGTTCGACTGAAATCCAACATGACTGACCGTGCCAAACACCGCCATCACCGCTCAGTTTTCAGGTACGGACAGTGTACCAACAGCAAGTATGGAAATGTGCAAAACAGAGTGCTGGGTGGCTCCACTCATCCTCCTGCATTTAGCAGGAATGCAGGATACTCGGCAGGGCGCATGCTCGCCCCACAGAACGCGCTACGGTCGGCCCAAGTCATCCCACCTGCTTGCCGTTTTCCGTGTACAGCAGCGTGACCTGGCCGTCCGCGCCCGAGGTGGAGCACATGTCCCGCATGGAGTTGAAGGCGACCGCCTCCACGCGGCCTGTGTGGTGCGTGTACTCCCAGACACTCTCCCGCTTCTCAGTGTCCCACAGCATCACGCGCCCGTTGTTGCAGCCCACCAGGCACAGCTTGAGGTCGTTGGACATCGCGCACGAGCTGATGTTGTCGGCGTACCTGCGTTCAGTTCAGTGACATGCACCGAAAACAGAATTGGTCACCTGCCCCCCAAACCAGTCACAGGTGCCGAGGCTGGTGAACGACGACGTTACGCTTGGCGTGCGTTGTCGCCGGATGACGCATGCCGTTGCTGTCCTGAGCCTCCCGTGCACGTATCTTCACAGGGATTACCGATCCTCGCAGTAAGACCAATACGCCATGCATGGCTCATGCACTGCATGCCGCCCAGCACTTCCGCTGCCCCTCCCCCTCCCCCTCCATCCCCGTCGCCATCTTCAGCATCGACGCGACAGCCGTAGCCTATACCGTGCGCCCATTCACGCCCTGCTTGATCACTCCTTCCTTACCTACGCATGAGGTTCAGCAGGAACTCTGCGTGCATGCTCCACACAAACACGCGCCCTGTGACGTCGCTGGTGAGCACGCGGTGTCCCGTGGCGCTGAACGCGCACTGCTTGATTGGCTCGTCCTACACAGCGGCGGCAAGGAAACGCGAGGCAGATGCTTATCTGCTGGGCTGGGCTGGGCGTGGTTCATTCCCCACAGCCATGTTCAATGCGTATGGTATCACCGTACGAGCAGTCTGCATGTGAGCGTGCGACCACTCGCTGCTTCATCGCTCTACTCGCATGTTTCAGCAAGCTGCTGTGCAGCCTGCAGCCTGTGGCAGCTAGTGGAATGCAAGCACAGCTGGCATGCCAGCGTCAGGCTAAATGCAGAATGCCAGTGTTGCCGAGACCATTGCCATTAGCTGGGACTGCTGGCGTTATAGCGAAGACATGTAACTGGCTAATTAACCTCTGCTGGTGCTGCTCTACGAGTGCTGCCCCAGCTGCACGCAGTAGGTCTCGCTGCTGCGGTGCCTTCCGAGTTCCGGGCTGCAGGCGCTGCCAAGGCTACAATCCGTGCTCTCGCTCACCTGTGCTTGAAATACCAGCAGCTGCTTTCCTTCCGCTACGTCCCATAGACGCAGAGAGCAGTCTTCACCGCCGCTAGCAATACGCGTGCCAGCGGCGTTGATGGTGCAGCACAGGACCGCGCCCTCGTGGCCAACCAGCGTCTGCAGGTTCTCCAGCGTGCTGGTGTCCCATATGTTGACTTTTCCATCGCTCCCGCAGCTCACAAGCCGTGTTGCGTCGCTTGAAAACACCGCCTGGCGGGTCAAACCTTCGTGGCAGTAGACCGACATTCGCGCCTGAGTCCTCAAGTCCACTACGACCAGGTTGGGGAACGGCACTGAATCTGTGCACCAGACTGCGGCACGGGTGCCATCCTTGGCCACATCATACCGGAGGTTTTTAGCGTGCTCGAGGTCTTTCACGTCGATGAGCAGCAGCTCTGCAGCGCTCGCCTGGTCCCAAAGCACTATGGCGTGGTCCTTGGCGCCGCATGAGACAACGACCTGTTGCCCTGCTAGCTCGTATACGCTTGCAAAGGCTATCGGGCCTGCATGTACGCCCTCGTACGCATGGTGCACGGAGCCGGTGTCGGTGTCCCAACAGTACACGTTACCGCGCGAGTTGCCCACGACTACAAAGCGGTCGTCCGGAGAAATGGAGCAGCACGTGATGCCATCTGTGACCTCCCCAAGGGTTATCGTGGTGCGGAGTGTGCCTCGGTCCCACATGAGGACTTTGCCGTCCTCCTGGCAGGTCACGAAGAATGTGTCGTCGTTTGACGGCACCCAGAAAATGTCGTGACCACGTACTTTGGACATAAGGTCTCCGGTATCTACGTTCCATATGTACAGCTCCACATCACGGCCTCCCACTGCGGCGAGCCTGCCATCAGCGCTGAGCGCGCACACAGCTGAGGGTGCATATTGCGGTGGGTCCGGGACGCGAAGAGCAAGGCAGCCAGCGCTGCAGTGCGTGGGCATATGTGAGTGCACCACGCTGTTGCCTCCCAGCTCTGGCCGTCCAAAAAAGTCATCTGCGGAATGTCAGCAACAAAAATGCTCCCCTCAACAACTTTGATTAATAAGGGAACAGGCCTGCACGTTCAGTCTGACCCCTGTGCTACGCCCAGATACGGATTGCACTACTGTGCACTTGCGTTTGTGAAAAAGTCGCCAGCACATTGCTGGTGCGTGAACGGAGCATGAGGTAGGGCGGGCAAGCGGGCTAGGCTTGCCCCCTTGTGCCCTGTACCACCAGCGCAGCAACTAACAATACTCCGGGTGACAAGTTCTACGTATATTGCCCTTTGCTTGTGTTACAGAGTGCTTTGCGTCAACTGCGATTGCACTCCCGCTTCGCGCCTGGCCCACCCATGATAATGCTGACAGCCCAATAAACTCACCTGCGCCAGCCAAGGCAGGTGCAACCTGGACTCCACCACCGCCAAGGAAGTTCTGCAACATCGCTGCTGCTGTATCGCACTGGCAGTCCGGAGCTCGGCGTGCAGCGCAGTCTATGCACGTGAGAATGGCATGGAAGACAGCCTCCGGCTGCGGCCCTGAACAGCTCCAAACACTGCAACCAGTGTTGAACTATATACTGGAAGGATGTTCGACTTCAGGGACTGCAGCTGTGGTCGTAAGTGGCTGGGTGGTTGATACAAAGCGAGTGTCTGAGGTAAGGCGAAGGGTACAAGAAGTCAACAAGCTGAGCAGGCGGGCAGAGGCCAGCGCGCAGTTTGCTTAGAGAGCGTCGATTCTGAGAGACTGCTGAGACGCCAGCGGCGCTTCGAGTTTTGCTTGAGACGGAGAGTGCAAAGGTATTGCTTGCTTGGAGTGAAGGAGTCGTGGTGTGCGGTGCTGAGAAGTACTATGACAGGCTAAAGGGCGATTGAGCTCCTATACATATTGTAATGATATTGTTGCGTGGTAAAGTAATGTGTGCTGATGGATCATTTTGCTGTCTTGCAAATTGCGTTGGCAATAAGCAACGATCGGTCTGGGATGCGAGGTGTAGGCGCTACGCCGTCAAAGGAGCGGAGGCATGACAAGACTTTCAACAGGTAAAACAAAAAGTCAAGATATTGGTTATGGGGCTTATTATCTCAATGTTGTTAGTGTGGAACTGTTGTGTTTAGCATCCTCCAGTGCCAGCTGTGCACCTGCACCGTGCAACTCCTTCAGAGCTGCGCTGTGCCGAACGGGCCCTAGTGCACAGTATTCGGTTTGCACTCCATAGCTACAACAGCTGCAACCCTGCGCACCAAGGTAAGAAGCTAATGCCACACCGCTAGCAGGTATGCCATCCAGAAACGGGACCCAGCAGTGCAACCAAACACAGCATCTCTGCAGTGCACAGCCTCAGTATGTACGCCCCGTGCAACAAAATGAGGTACTTGTGAATGGGTGGGTTGTCTTGCCCCTGCTTTTTGTGCCGTGGTGACGACATTTATCGGTTTCGGTTGCCAAGCCGTATTGGCTTGCGTAACCAGCTGCGTGCCCGTGCCGTGTTGGAGACCACCAGAAGAACTCCTGCGCGTGCACATACCTGTGCAGAGTCCTGTGCTTTGAGCCCCTATCCTACTTGCAGTCTTCCCCACAGCCACCTGAGCATAGCATGCATATGTGCTTCCTATACCCTAAACCCTATCCCTGGGCTGAAGGGAGCACGTCCAGTATGCACGCTAAGGTCCCATGGTGCAGTGCGGTACGCAGCAAGCAACACACGCTGGAGTCACATGCAGCCGCCACATCCTCCTTGCACTTTACAGCCAGTGCGGATGGCAGGGGTAGGACGAGCACCCCAGTCCTGCCACCTGAAGCCAGGCAAGGCACCATGAGCTGGCGCAATGGGTGGCTCGCTGGCGTTCGGGGGGGGTGGCAGGGGTGCAAAGGGGGGGGGGTCCAGGAGGGGCGCAGACAGTGCTGCAAGTTGCAGGGCAGTGCACGATTATGTATTGCCGCATGCGAGGAACGTGGAGGCGACCCTGCCCTCCCCCTCTTTCCTCGCAAAGTGTGGTGTGTGCATTTGGTTAGCAGTACTGGCGGGCTGGCAGGCAAGGCAGGGCAGGCATCCAAGGCAGGGCAAAATCTGGGCACACATGACGAGTATTGAAAACAAATTCAATTCAAGTGAAGTAACTGGCTACACAGGCCAAGAAACAAACATACTACAACCTGCCTGGTTCATCGCATCATGCTAATCATGCGTGCCCGCCTGTGACGTTCCTGTCGCTCGTGAAAGACACGCATAGCTGCATATGGATCGGTAATCTAAAATAAAAGAGTTACCCATGGCTCAGTTATCACTACCGCTGCACAGTCTATGTCCTCAGAGAGCGATACGCTGCACCCAACCTTGGGCTAACTTGCACAAACGTGCACTGACAGGTCTAAGCTAGTTCATTTTGACTTATCTCGGTATGGCAATGTTGTTGCCACCACCAGTATGGTCAGCACTGCGCGGCGTCACACCCCTGGCAACCGCATCGCACCTGGTTAAATTCCCCTATCCATGCTGCGCGCTCAACTCTGCGCCGCAGGGCCTGCCTTTCGCAAGGAAGACGTGTTATAGTGCTTATTTTGTCTTGGCCTGCGTCCACAGCTATACAAAGTCTGTGTGGTGACCTCCACCTTGCAATCGTCCATTTCTCGGCGTCAATCCTGGTGATCCCCATCGTACACCCTTTCCCACCACCCCTCCCTGGGGGACCCCGGCGTCAAAGGGCGAGCCAAAAACAGTTTACAAACATGGACGAATCGCATACCCCGTGTGGGCAGCTTCCAGGCAGCTTCCAGGCAGAAGGCCAAGGGTTAATTCCAATATGGCCCGCTGACGCTGGCATCGTAGCCAGGCAGCAGCCACTCGCTCGTGCGTCACATGCCTACCATCGTCAGTAGTTTGTGGCAGCAGCAAATAGGCTGATACCAAAGCATGCACCAAAGCATGCTGCACAGTACAGCAACGATAGATCCTCAAGGCTGCGCTCGCCACAAACTGCAGCCATTATTGCAGGCAAGGCATGCCGCTTTATTTCCAAGACTTGGATTGTTTGCTTGGATTGTGCAGGTAAGTCATGGATTGCATCGTCAGCGTTGTCAACCAAAGTCGTGTGTCCGGGTCAGAATACCATTTCCGTGCTTTCCCTGCAAGACTTTTGCAGGACATCGCGGGCCACCCCACACGGCTTCCTGTAATCCACTCGCACCACGCCACAGGAACACGTTGACGGTTTGGCCCCCACAGAAAACGGGTCAGGGCTGTGCAGCGCGCACATATTGCCTGAGGCAACGCAAATGGGTGGCGTCGCAGCAAAGGCAGCATCGCACCATCGCAGAGCCATTCACCTACACTCATCCGCATGCCCCTGCGCATGCGTTACGCATCTATGCGACGTGTGTGCATCCGCAGGCAAACACGGGCATGCACGCAGAACTTCAGAGGGACAGTCTTCGGGGCTAAATTCCAGCCCAAGCGCAAGCCTCGCTCACACGCGCAACAAGACCAACCCACAGCCCCCAAATGTAGGGCAGCGTTTGGGGTCCGTAAGGTACAGATATGTAAAAGCCAAATCAAAGCGCCCCCGCACCACCATGGCATTACGTTGCAGGGTAGCTGAATCCCGCGCATGTGCACTGTTTGGATACAAAGGACAAGGCCTGCGATCTTGGCTTCTCGTAGCAACAGCAACTCCCCGGCCAGGGGCTGGTCGTGGGTCTACGACTTGATGCAACATTCAACAAGGCTGTCTCTCAGCCACGCAAAGCTCGCCAAATGGCCTGAGCCGTCTCATAAGCATCTACCGTCCCAACATGAGCATGTACCGTATCCAAATGGTGGACCTAGCAATGCACTTTGGTTCTATTTAGCCCAGCTTTGAGTGCTGAAATAAGCAGATAGCTAGAATAGGTTTCCGGAATCAAATCGGGATGAGTTCTGCGTCAGGATGGTGCTACTTATTAAAGCACGCGATATCCGTGTGCTTGCGTGTCAGGAAGGGCTGAAGGCTGGCGGCAGCCGAAACCCACCCAGAAGGTGCTTACGGTGACGAGGGGACACCAAACACCGATAGCGCAGGCGTAGACAGGTATGCGGTGCCATCCACCTCGCAAGTAGGGCGTGTAAGGCATGATCGGCAGGCAGCTCGCGGCGCAAGTGTTCCCCACATCGTGCATGTAGGGGACGTGCGGGAAGGTTAGAGGATTACCCTTATAGCAGGTACATATCCCAGTAGAGGTGGCTTAGGTGGGGAAGCCGACAGGGCATCCCATGACCCGTGCTCACGCTTTTATCATCGCGCGCACACCCGGCACGCACGTGCACAGAAGGGGATAGCAGTAGATTGCAACGTAACTTATTAAACTCATTGCGCGCACACCAAGCACCAGACTGCGGTACTGCACAGTCGGTCGGCGAGCTATGGTAATCTCTTCATGTCGGGGCCATGCAAATGCCAAGCATAATGCAGCCTATCGCAGAGCGTTTGGCATACCGTATCAGGGAAGCGAGGCAATCCAGGGAGAGAGAGGGGACAGGAAACAGGCGTGCTGGCACTTGTGTACAGTTCTCAGTGCCTGTTGTTGGCCAGTAAGCTTCCCTCGGGGCCGCCGATCGCACGCTCCATCCGAATGTCCGCCGTATGCTTGGCCTGCAGGTGTTGCTGGTACGCGTGCGGCATCATCACCACCGGCGGGTGGCCCGTGAATTCAAACCCTGACAGCGAATTCGAGCTGTTCGGGTGCACATTCAGGTGGGCCTGATGGATCTGCTGCTGCTGGAGCGCGTGGTACGGGTGCGCTGGCGACGGCGTTGTGGCCCCGCAATACGCCTGGTCAGAGTAATGGAAGCGATGTCCTGCGGCCCCCGCGAACGCACTCGCATGCTGCCCTGTCCCCTGGACCCCGATCGTCATGTACTGCCCAGGGGTCGTGGCAGCCGCGTCCGGCGTGCTGACGTCGTCGCTGCACGTGCGCGGGCTGGTTCCACTCGTCCCGTTGAGCTGCAGGCGCGGCGGCGGCGGCCGCTGCTGCTGCGAGAAAGGCTGAGGCGGCGCCGGCTGCCTGGAGCCCTGCATCTGCATGCCCGTGGCAGAATGGTAGCTGCTCGCAGCGCCGTTGGAGCTGCCTGCCGCCGAGCGCAGCGAATGTTGCTGCGGGAGCTGCATGTGGGGCGACGGCACGTGGTACAAGCGCGCAGAGGCGGCTGCATGCGGCAGCGGCGGGGGAGAGTCCTGCGGGCTGTTGGGCCGGGCCACGGTCGCGTTGCTGCTGCCCCCAACCCACGACAGCGTTGAGGATGAGGGCGGCAGGAAGGTGATCTCCTTTGTCACTGCGCCCACGCTGGGCTGCCGCTGCTGCTGCGGCGGCGGTTGGGAGTGCGGCGCAGCGCGCTGCTGCTGGAACGTTGGCTGCGGCACTGCAGCGGCTGCATCACAGACCGAGCCTGACACGGACGGTGCGACCTCGCTGACTGTGGCCCGGGCGCTGTTGGCCGGCGACACCGGCCCAGACCGCTGCTGCTCCGGCCCCTGAGCACCGAAACTCGATGGGCTGGGCGCAGTGGCCTGGCCGTGTTGGGCTGCTTGAGAGTGCGACCCTGTGGCGTAGAGCTCTGCTTGTGCATGAGCTGGGGCCTGGCCTGAGCCCCACCTGGCGTGCTCCCTGGAGCTATTGTCCATCGTGTCGGCTGACGCGAGCACGGCGTCCTGGTAGGTGGCGGTGGTGGCGGTGGCGGTGGTGGTGGCGGTGCGGGAGGGCACCCGCGTGAGCTCCGCAGAGGCCGCGCTGCGCAGTGGGCCCGCGGCGCCCGCCTGGCTGGAGCCGGTGTAGCTGCGGCCCTGTAGGTGATGAGAGCCAGGGATGGGAGGGAAGTGTGCTGCCTGGCTGACGCACACGAGGGGCCGCACTCGGGACAGTGCCGGGTGCTGGAGTGCTGATGCAACGCAGCGCCCGTTCGCCACCCATCAACCGTACGTTCAGCGGCCCATGCAAACGATGCGCTTTACACCATAGACTTTACGCAGTGTCAAGCTGCTGGGGCTTGGAGCGTGAAGCTGGGGGACAGGGAGGGGCACGGGGACACACTAGTGGTGCAAGATTCGGACTGCGGAGCGTGTGTGAGCTCACTCACCCTGCTGGCAGCGCGTGCAGCCGGCACGCCGTCCGGCCGCTGCACCACCGCGTCGGACCGGCCGACCACCGCCGCGTAGTCTTCAGCAGCGTACGCCGCAAAGCACTCGTTGAGCACGTGCCAGCCCTTGCGCCGCACGCGCTCGCGCATGTCCCGCAGCAGCTGGTCGTGGTAGGGCTGCGCGTAAAGCATCAGCACGGCGGAGCGCGCGCGCTGGTTCGGCATCAGCTTACGGCGCCACCTGCACGCGGCCACCAGGTACGACATGACACAGACAAGCACAGCCAGGGGGACACGCGTACATCAGCTGAGACCCAGAGGGCAGCACAGGCACAGTTGGAAACGCTCTTGGTATCACCTAAAGCCTTGATTAGTACATAAACAGCTCAACAGTACAAGAGCGCAGGCAAGTGAAGTGTGGGCCGCAGGCACTGCTGCGTTTCGTGCGTGTGCGCGTGCTGCAGGGCGAGGATGCGACCTGGCAGATCATGCACAATGCATTACAAGATGGCCGCCAGTGCCCCACAACGCCACGTGCCTCTAGGCAACAGCTGCCGCCTCGCAGACACGTGCGACGCCGCACAGCCAGCCACTAGCCAGCCAGCCACTCACGCTTGCTGCAGGTGCACGTCGTCCTGCATCCTGTCCAGGCAGGGCAGCGGCATGCGCCCCGTCACCAGGCTGGCCAGCCACGCCGCCTGCAGGCCCATGGTGAGGATGTTGTTGTACGTGCTGACCTCGCTGCCCACAAAGTACAGGTTGGGCACGCGCGGCGGTACGATCTGGCGGTACAGCCACAGGCCATCTGCGGGCAGCAGCAACGGCAGCAGCTGCTAATCAGGCCCGGCAACAGGTGGCCAGCGGGGCAGGCGGGACATCAAAAAAGGAAAAGCAGGAATGGCCACTGGTCAGCATACGCAATGCCAGAAATGCCCGGGTGGTTGACTGGCGAATCTGCGCACACCTGGCACAGCACCGGCGTTCCTGGTGTACACGGGTCAGCCCCTTCCACTGACCTTTCTGCACGTCCAACAGCTCCTGCACGCGCTTGTCAAAGAAGGTGTAGGACTTGCTGTAGCCTGCACGAGCAAACGGCATGCGTCACGGTGGGCGCTGTTCCAAGGGCGAACGAGCTTGGCGCATGCCCCCAGCCAACACGCCCACAGACCATTCTCTGCAGTGTTCCACGCCAAACCACATTGCTGCATCGGGTGCATCATCCATTCATCCTGCATTGGGACAGGATGCCCCACCCAGCATCTCGTGCCCTCCCCGACAGGTGGTGAAATGTGATGCACGGCCCAGCTCGATGGTCAAATGGCTTAAACAGCGCAACACGCAAGTTTCCTTGTTATTGCCGACCGCACTCGGCCTGCCAGCGCCAAGAGCCACCCTCCGATAGGGAGCCAGAGACGCAGCGAGCTCTGACGCCGCAGGGATAGGAAACGGGCTGCCCTTGTGCCCAGCACACACGGCACTCGCTGTACTGCATCCCGCACTCACCCGTGCAGTACAGCACCATGTCGGCTGCCAGGAACGAGCCGTCCTGCAGGATGCAGCCGTTGGCCTTGAACTTCTGAATCTCACCTGTCGCACGCAGGTGCAGGGCAGGGTTGCGGTGCGCAGTCAGTCAAAGTCAGTGGCGGCCGCCCCAGCAGTCCTCGCTGCGTGCCCTCCCCATATGTCCCGCCCCTCGACCCACCCACTGTCACCAACACACAGATCACCTTTCTGTACCATACAGATCTGTACCATGCAAGAGATACAACTCATATCAGTGATGCAAGTATATGACCAGCACCTAACACTATAGCACGCTTGTACAGCAATACAGCATACAACAGTGCAACACGCACCGCGGACATAGTCAATGTCGTCGCTTCCCACAAGCTCGTCAAACTTGTTGTCAAGAATCTGGCCACCTGCATGCGAGCGGCGGTGTCGCGGTGTGTCACGCGTTTTGGCATGCGCATGAGACCAACCATGTGGGTGTGGGCCTTAACATGTTCCCGGGCAGCCTGCTGCTGGTGAATGCACATCCACAGGGCTCTGTCGTTCGATCCCCGCACGCTCCTTGCCCATCACCTTCTCTGGCATGATGACTTAGGACTGAGTGTGGGAACAGCCATGCTATATGCAAACCAATAGCACCACATGAACCTCTCACACGCACACCATTTCGCAATTGCACTCAAGGTCATCTGCTCACAAGGCACCACACATCGGCAATCAGCAACGGATGCCAGAGTCCATGACCCACCATAAAAGAGGTCCTGAGGCAGCGGGACAGCCGGCTTCATTCTTCCCGTGGTGGTCCTGAACTGCCGCTTGCACATCGACTCAATGCTGCTCCAGAACAAGCGGCGGCCCGGCGCCGTCACCCGGGCCAGCATGCGTGCGCCAGGCCCGGCTTCAGCGTAATACGGCGGCAGCATGCTGACGATCGCGCGGTTGAACAGCAGACGGCGGATGGAGCTGTTGCCCAGCATACGGGGAACCGGGAAGTGCGCCTGCGGGACGGTGGTGGGCATAGCTTGAAAGTTCAGGCAGAGGACGAGTGCAGGCGTTTCTGCTGTGCGCCGGCTTCACCTAGGCAGACGGAGGAAGCTTGAGGCTTTAGCCTGCACATTTATTGGGCTGATCCTGCAAGGATCCTGCCACGGAGATGATTGCTGTGTGCCGTATGTGCCTGAGCGCGCCTTTGCACACGCTTGCTTTCACTTTTGGCGGCAGGGTCCCAGGCAGGCTGCTGCGCTGGTAGCACCCCGGATTCAAGGCGCGAGCATGCTGAGAGCAAGGAACACTCCTCATAGTGCTCTAGTGCACGGCAAAAGTAAGAGCCATCCGAGGGGCTTGCAATGCACACAACTTTCTGTGCACTTGTCCTGAAGTTGACTGTCAGCAAGTCGGCGGTATCAGCATCACACATGCTGTGCTGATGTGGTGTCAGCTATGAGCACGGGCGGTACGCAAGCACACGCACCTGGCGGTACAGGATGGTTACGGAGCTGGCGAGGTTGGCGGTGAGCAGGCCTGCGACGCAGTCCAGCGCAGTCTTGCCGGCGCCCACCACCACCACGCGCTTACCGCGCGCGAGTGACACGTCTGTGAAGTCCTTTGCGTGCACCTGCGCCACCAACACCCGCCAACGACGAATCAGGTGCCATCCGCCACATCAGCCCTTCATGCAGCCCGTCATCGTTGGCAGGGCGAAGGTCGGATGAGGAATGGCCACGGGCCATGTCGAGGGCGATGCACATGCACACGCACGCGCCTGGAGGCGCATTTGCGCCCCCGCCCCCGCCCCCCCCACGCCCCCAAGTGCATCTCACGCAACACAGGACGAACATGCATCGGCATCGGACATTGCATGCAGCGCAACTGGGTCACAGGGTCAGGGAGCAGGCGTACCTGGACGCCCTGGAAGTGCTCGTTGCCTTCATAGGAGGGGAAGTGAGGCGTGTTGTAGAGGCCGGTGCACACCACCGCCAGATCTGCCTGCACCGTGTAGAACTTCTTGATCTGCATGCATGCAAGGGGC
>BDDA01000020.1:287777-318966 GCA_001662385.1 Chlamydomonas asymmetrica | reverse complement strand
GGGGGGGGGGGGGGAGGGGCAAGCGGTGCGGCATGTTGCCATGCAAGCTTACCACAGAGTTCACACACGGTAATGCCCGCCCGCACACACGCACACATCATCTGTCTGTACATGTACACTGCATGACCCCACGGGGGTATTACTGCAACACAAACACACACACACACACACACCTCAAGCTCGAAACACATGACCTCACCCTCCCCCCCCCACCTGCTCACCTGTGTATCCAGGTAGAGTGCGGTCCACGTGTGCGTGTTGGGGTCCTGCTGCAGCGAGATGAGGTGGCAGTTGAAGCTGATCTTGTCCCACAAGTTGAAGTGGGTCGCGTACGCGCTCACGTACGCGTGCACCTCCTGCAGCCAGTACGATGGCAGGGGACAGGAGTGGTAAGGTCGGGGTGCATGCAGTGAGCGTGCACACATTGGCTCCTGTATGCCCTGCCGCTTTGAAAGGAAACTTCGTGCTACACTGGTCCTGTCTGTCATACCCACAGTGTGGGTATCATGCAGGGGATGGGAGAGTGCCTGGGGGCAGGGTGAATGTTGCAGTGAATGTTGTGGATGTTGCTGCTGGGCGATCGGTTGTTGCACTTCACATGCAGGTGTGAACCCGGCAGCGGACAGATTGTGTGGGTGCGTTGCTACCACTGGCATCACCCTGCAGCATGCCAAACGCACGACTGTGGTGCTCGACTATGCAGCCAGTCAACGTGCACGGAGAAGCGCTGAGGTTGCTGGGTTTCTCTGGCGTCAGTAGCTGAGCAAAGTCCAGGCCAGGCCAGTCAGCAGTGCCTGGCCTTGGCACTCAGAGCTTCAGCTATTGAGTTGATAAATTATGGGCAATTGGTGGCGGACTGGCGGAGCACTCAGCTTGCAACACGCTGCAAGCTGGCTTGCAAGTAGCCAATAAAAAGCACACTGGTGCAGTGATATGAGCAGAAACAAAATATGTCACTATATCAGGCCTAACACAAGAACCACCTGCTGCATTCTCCTTTGTGCGCCCCTCCCTCCATCTGGCGCCGTCGAGCCAAGCTTGATGGCCACGCAGTGCACCTTGCCACAGCTCTCACTTAAACGCAAGTGTGAGTAGTGGCAAGTTTGGACCAAGGACAGGTGGACACCTCAACGTTCAGTTTCTGGCGTGGGATACAGTACTCGCGCACGGGGTTCTAGTGCCCAGCAAGGCAACTAGTACAACATGCAGTGCTATACCTGCAGTGCCCCCCCCCCCTTAGCCCTTTTCAAGCTGGTGCAGTGCTTTTGTGTGGCGGTGCTGTAGGCCAAGGGCGAATGCCTTAGTCAAGGCGTTGCAGGATATACATACCTGGCCAGATGGGTAGTCGTTCGCTGGCCGGAGCTCTGGTGGGTACTTGAACTCAGGAAACTGTTATGACCGCCAGGGGAACAACATGCAAAATGCATCAGGGGTAACCAACAAGCGTGACAAACCGTTCAAAATACCTGACCCCGCGCTTTCCATGTGACACACCACGCACACCACTATGCCACACGGTTGCGAGGACAGAGGACAAAGAGAGAAGTGTATCTAACCCACCTGATACAAATCCCATGGCACTTGTAGGCCGAACCCGTGGTAGTTTCGTTGCCACACACCCCCAACTGTGCGTGATGACTCGAGGACAAGAACGGCCACGCCTTCTTTATCTAGTGCACGCGCTGTCTGTAAGCCAGCTACACCTGCAAACAGAGTGAGTTTGTGAGACCGAGTGAGGACAACGGCAGCGTGTGAACTCGATGACGTATAAAGGCACGTGGCGGCAGAGTCAGCAGTGAACAGCATGAAAGCGCTCAGGTGGTCGGTGCAAACCAGAATGGCAGAGGGAAACCCACACCACTCGTCAAGCTGATAGCACTTGCTGTGGAACTGACACACAGGCTGTAGCGTGCTGAACAGTGGCACCACAAAGTCCCACAACACGCTGGATGGCGCTCATTCGGTCACAGACCGACCATGCTTCACAACAGCACCCCCAAGCCCACCTACCTGCGCCAATGATAAGCGCTTTGCTGGGCCTCTTTACTTCGGTGGCCCCAGAGCTGGACGAAGGCCGGCTGCACGACATCTGTCCGCTTGGCGCCGAACCTTAACAATGCCGCTGGCCTACATGGCTGGCTTGCTGCCACCAGAGAATCGCGGGCAGGACACCTAAACAAACTTGTGGCAGGGTTCGGGCAGCGCCCACTCCTGTGCACCCAGGTCGGGACAAGGGCTGGTTATCTCTGCGCTTGAACTGATGTGCTGCACGAGAACGGTTTGTTGCAAGTCCTTGACCGCCTTTAACAAGTGTGCGGCAATGGAAGGTCATGCGTGAGCCAGTTTGCATAGCATAGGAGTGCCTGTGCTGCCGGCTGCAGTGATCATGTGTGCCGCCGTCAGAGTTCGATGACGAGTCATCGCCATGTTGTTGTACGCAATTTGTACGCTCGCAGAGGACACACACACGCAAAGCCACAAAGGTTGAGGTGGCAGGCATTTGCTTAGGGTTCCACGCAGGGCACAGCATACAGGAGTGGGCCCTTCAGGGTTGAGGTCGGAGTTTGGGTTTTTATTGCGCGCGCGCGTTTTGATGTTTGCTGGCGCGACCAACGAGAAGGACCAGCGTGTGAGTGAACAGTGAGGGGGGCGCAACTGTCGCAAGAGAAGTTTCAAGCAAGGGTCGTACGGCATGAAGACCAGCCAAGGCAGTACCGCGCAACAGGCAGCTTGGCCTATTTAGCCTATTGCAGGATTTGTAGCGCCAGTGGTTTATTGATACCAGTCGCACGCACGCGCGATGTCCCATAGCACGATGTGCCGAGGTCCATAGGTACTCAACCAGATTCAAGTGATCAGTTTGTCGTGAATGCAAATCCATAGTCCGTAATACGGCACCGTAGCGTAGGGAATAAGAATCCATGCGAAAGCATGCATGCGCATGCGGCTAGCATGTGCATGCATGCGTTTGAGCAACCGCGACACGAGCGTACACACCAAGGAGCGGCCAACTACTCCGTACATGTACCTGCTACATGGAACAACGCTATTACGCATGCACACCAAATGCATTAAGGATACACAAAGCACCACTGCTTTCCAGGAGAAATAAACATGCACCCACACACAGGCCTGGGACTGCTAGAAAGCGGCATCCCAGCCGGTGGCACGCTGGCGGTTGTGGCCGTGCGCAGGCGCCGGTGCGGGGCCATCGCCGTCAGCGTTCGCATGCACTGCCGTCACGAGCGACCGCGGGCTCAGCAGCATCGGCTGCTTCCCGACCACCGCCATGGCGCGCGCAAACTGCTCCGCGCCCGCGTCCACCTGGCCCTTGGATCCACCCGCCTTTGCGCCGCCATCCTCACCACCGCCACCTCGGAGTACATCCGCCAAGGACAGCCCGGACCGCTCCACCGCGTGCGGCGGCGCCGCGCCGCCGCCGCCGGCGTGGGCAGCCGTCGTGCCCTCGGGCGCGACCTTGCCGCGCTGGAACCAGCGCGGCAGCCACGCGGCGAGCGGCGCCGTCACGCGCTCCCAAAACGTCAGCGCGCCCGCCTCCTCCTTTGCGGCGGGGCCGTTGGCCTCGCGCAGCACGCGCGCGCTGGGGAGCACCTCGCCCGCTGCGTGCCGCGCGATCCAGGGGTCGGCGAGCAGCTCCGCTGCAGAGGGCCGCTGGCTCGGGTCCTTCGTCAGGCAACGCTTCATGAAGGCGACGCACTCGGGCGAAAGCGTGTCCGGGAACGAGACGATGTCGGACCACAGGATCAGCGCGGAGGCCAGCATCTTGTCCTCGGCCTCGAACGGGAGGCACCCGCACAGGACCTCGTGCACCAAGCAGCCGACCTGCCAAATGTCGACCTTCTCGTTGTACCGGAGCTGCCACTCCCACGGGTTGTGCGGCACGAACGGCGCGTCGGGGAGCTCCTCAAGGCCGTTGCCGGCGTCGGCCTGCGCGTTGAGCGCGTTGGTCGCGGGGTCCTCCGAGCTGGCGAAGACCTCTGTTTGTTCCTGCGCCTGCGCCTGAGACTCCTCGTCCTCATCTAGCACGCCTAGGGTGGGGCCGCCGGCGTCGCCGCCGATCGCCTTTTTTAGCCGCGCCGTGATCGACATCGCCAGCGTCCGCACGATGCCCCTGCCCCCTGCCGGCGTGGACCCCGCCTGCGCTTCGAGGCTCGCGTCGAGGTTGTCGCTCATGGACACGGTGTTGGAAGAAGCGCTGGCGTCGGCGAGCGCGCCCACGCCACGGAAGCGTTCCTTTGACGACGTGTTGAGCGTCACCTGAGGCGCTGACCTCATCGGGCTACTGCTGATGCTTTCGGCTCGAGTCAGGCCGCGGCTGGGCGCCAACCTGTCGAGGTCGGACGCCTCTATCTGCAGGCCGCCTCCATTGCCTGACGACTCCGTCGCCTCTGCAACCGGCCCCGCGCCTAACTCCCGCCTGCTGCCGATGCCGGCCTTGCCCGAAGCGCTGCCGAGGCTGCCTTGCGGCTCCAAAACGCTGGTATTGAGCCCGTTAATGAGCGCGCCTGTTGAGGTGGGGCTGGTGGGGCTGGCGGGGTTTGGAAGCGCGCAACCCTCTCTTACTCCCCCAGCAGCTGCTGCGGACGCAGGCGCCGTTGCCGGGCCCCCGGGTTCGTGGCGGGCGCCGACGCTCCCATTAGCGGCGGAGCGAAGCATTGGGACGTTGCCCGGTCGTTCAGGCACTGGGTCTGCACCTTGGGCTTCAGGAAGGGGCTTGAGCCAGGGTGCTTTCATTGTGTCTAGCGTGGACTTGCGCCGAACGTACACCCCGTTGTTTCCGCCATCGTCGTCCTCGCCGAATGCACGCATGGACGACCGCTCTGCAATCGTGCACAACAAGGCAGGCGGCTCACATTCAGGCAGGGGATTGCTTGAAGTGCATACACACACTTCAGATGTGCATTGGATAGGCCTGAGGGGCGACTTGTTGGGTGTGCGGGCATCAACTGCGATATCACGATATGCCATGCTAGGCAGTTTGATCCGCTACAACGCCTTGTAGCAGCCTGCATGTCACATTGAATACCAGTATCTCCCCCCCGCACACATATTCCCCCGCATGACACCGTAATGGCCTGCATGGCACATGCCATCCCTCACTCACGCCTGCGCATTGATGGTGACGCATTGATGTGGCTTCGCGACATCGACGGCAACTGCTTTGACGGCGACCGCATCGACGGCGACCGCATCATCGCCAACGGGTCCAGATTGCTGCCGCCCAGCATGGGCAGCGCCATGTCAGCGCTGGTGTCCAGCATCATGCCATCCATGCCCGGCGCCGCTGCTATGAAATCGCCGCCGGGCATGCGCGCGCTTCCTAACGCATCCGCCATCGACATGGCCGCGGCCTCGTCGTCAGGGCAGATCGCCAGCATCTCGGGTGCCATGTAGTCCAGGAGGGTGATGCGGTCGTGCGGGGGGTTGAGGCGCTGGTCCACCGCGTGGATGAAGTGGCCGAGGCGTAGCTTGTCGTCGCGGCCAAAGTAGATGTACTCCGGGAAGAGCGTCCTGCAGGACAAGTCGAGTACACAGGCGACCGAGGGTGATGTGCGGGTTGATCGCGTTCAAGGCGCCTTCAGGGTCTCAGCTGCAATGCAGGTGTCGTCTCTTGTAAAGTCAAGGTGGTCTGAGGTTGCAAGTTGACTTACAGAGACACCCATGCATGTGTGCATGAGGTTCACACTTTACACCTGTCAGCTGAGTAGCTGATCACAACGTAATGTACGGGACTCGCCATCAGCTTATCGTATCGTGGGCACAACTGCACACAAGTGCGGTATGCTGTTTGTGCATGCTGCGCATGCATATCCTGCCGTGCCCCTACCTGTGTACTATGTTGACGCGGTGCAGGTACACCAGCACCTCCAGCAGCGGCTTCACCACGCGCGTGGCGGTGAAGGCCTCTGTGTACCGCTCTGGGTGAGACAGCATGTCCTGCACAGCACAGCACAGCACGGCAAAGCACAGCACAGGGCGGGTGAGGGGTCGCGCTTATTGAACGCTGGGGTTGGGATGCAGACGGTGAACTATGAGGTGCCCTGAAGCAAGCAAGGGCCAATCGAAGCGTGCGATCGCAAGGAAGTTACCAGTAATAACACGCCTTAATGCACCACACGGCATAGCACAGCACGTATCTCAGGGTGTTGAGTGAACTGTCTGCAGCAGGCCAGTCAAGCGCAGGCAGACATGCAGGGGTCGCGCCTTATTGCGAGAGCAGTTAGGGCCACCCGCACACAGCGACGGGCAGCCGCGTGGTGCCGCAGCAGCGCGTGCCAGGGGAAAAACGGCCCACCTGCAGCACATCGCCCTTAGCTGCGTACTCCTCCACCACATACAGCGCCTCTTCGTCCTCCCATGTGCCCATGCACTTGATGATGTTTTCATGCGTCAGCATCTGCGCGAATGCCAGCGAGCGGCGCACGCTGCGCTCCTCCCCGCTGTCAATCTTGGCTGCACACGCGGGCACACACCGACACACAAGCAGAGCAGGCAATCAAGCGCTGTGCGGATGCTCGGGTCACGCCCGGCTCTTCCCCCAACCACTCATTCTCCTTGCACAGCAGCAAGGACGAGGGTGTAGAGGAGTCTTTGCAGCGGTACAGGCTAGATTGAGGAACAACTGACTCGCAAGCCCATCAAACCATGCGCCAGGTGTTGAAATGTAAGACACAGGTGCATAGCCAAACTTAATGTGTCACTCAGTGACTGATGGAATGACAGGACACGCATCAGAGCCATGACCTCGGTGCAAGCCAGCAAGCAGTAAAACTGCTGTGCTGTGTATCTGGCGCTTCACCGTGCAGGTGCACTGCTATCCAAGCGCTCAGGGTAAATGCAGCTTGTACACCTCACTGACCCTGGGATTGATGCAATGCTGGCATGCTGCACTACAGTCCTATACATACTAACGAGAAGGGTCATGCCGTACCTTTGTAGTACTTCTTGAGGATGAAATGCTCCCCGGTCTTCTTGGCACATGCAAAGTACGCATCCATGTACTTGCCAGTCATGTACCTGCCAGATGGACAACGGCATACAGCAAGGACGGTTTGCAGTTAGGCTTTTGTTAGATGAACCCAGGGCCATGAATCTGAGTGCTGAACTGCTGACCTCAGAATGTTTGCGGGTGCACTCAGGTATACGGTATTACGGTCGGTACCTAAGACAACATGAACAGGAGGACGGCTGCTGACCCACATCGCCTTACCTGAATGTGAGGGGCTTGAAGCAGTCCAGGGAGGTGAACCAGAGCGGCCCTTCGTCCACCTCAGCCTCCTCGTCGTACACCTCCTCCTCCTCCTTGCCGCTGATCAAGCGCGCAAACGCCTGAGCGGGTGGGTGGGCGGGAGCCCGGCAGCGTCATATGGCACACGTTAAATCAAACCATGTTTGCGGCTGTTGCGTACAATGTCATTTGATTGCTGCACAGCCTAGGCTGGAGGTAATTCCATCTGGGTGCATGGTCCAGGAGGCAGCAGTTTGTGCAGCGGGCATGCTGGCATGTAGTCAAACACGCCCAAGGCGTGTGTGCGTGGTGCAAGCCTGGTAGCCTGGTATCAGCTTTGCCAGTCTTCCAACCTACACAATGCTACAAATACATGCCCAACGCGTGGGCACGGTGCAACCCTGGCTGTAAACTCTCGCGGACACCATCACCCTCAGACACTTTGACAGGTAAGATCCAAATACACACGCTCAGTGCACACCCCGACCAGTTTTGACCACTTCAGAAGCAAAGCAAGTGTGCCTGCTGGCTGACTTGCTGGCCATCGCGCTGCTCACCCGCTTAGACGTGTCGCCCAGGACCTCTATCATCGACCTGCGCCGCGAGCGGCTGCCGCCAGAATCGCGCGGCGCCCCGCTGCGCGACCGGCCAAACAGGCTGCCGCGTGGCGCGTCCTCCCCGCCGCCCACCGCGCTCGTCGACGACCTGAACAGGTCTATCATCGACCCCCGACGGGACCGCCGCGGCTGCTCCGACTTGCTGCCGCGAGGCGCGTCCGACTCGCTGCCGCCGACCACGCTGCCGTCAGGCCCCGCGGCTGCCGACGTCAAGGACTCCTCGCGCCGGCTGCCAAAGATGTTCATTATGGAGGCGCGTCGGGAGCGGCGGCCCGCTGTTTGGGAGCCGAGGTTCGGGCTGGCGAGGCCCGGGGAGGGCAGCTCGCTGCCGTCGCTTTCGTACCCGAATTCGTGCTTGGCGCTGCTGCGGGCGAAGATGCCTGCCATGAGTGAGTTGCGGTGGCGGCCGCCGCCGGTGGGGGTTTCGAGAAAGCCTGCGGGGGCGGAGGAGCGCGGAGCGCTGCCGGGGTCGTCGCCGCCCTCGCGCTCGTGCGCAAAGCTGCGGTTGGTGGGGTTGAAGCGGGAGGCTGAGGCGCGTGCAGGGGAGGTCAGTGACCCGGGGGTGGAGAGCGGCCCAGCCTCGTTTGCGGCAGAGGCCGGCGACGGAACAGCCACGCTGAAGCTTTTGTCCAGGGAGCGAAGGGCGCCCGCGGCAGCCTCCGCATGTGCTGCTGCCGAGCCGCTTTTTGAGCCTCGGAATCCCAGAAACTCAACCAGGGACGCACGCCTGCTTTTCCCAGATGGGCGTGGCTGCTCAGGCACAGCTCCAGCCCTGCTGTTTGCGCCATTTGCGACGCCAGCTGTGCTGCCTGCTGTGGGCGAGCCTAGCATGAGCAACGCAGCTGGAGGCGCGGCCAGGCTGTGCGGAAAATCACCCGGCAACGATGTCAGTTGGTTCCCTGGGCTGCTTGTAAGCGGAGCAGGAATTGTTGGGTCGTGCCCACTGCGATGACTCGTACTGCTGCCTTGCCCGGTGCGCACGTCTTGGGGGCGCTTCCAGTCCCCTAGCGTGCTGCTAACATTGTCAGTTTCAGGCTCCAAGAGTAAGGCCGATAGCGGCATCAACCCCGCTGGCAGGGTTCCATTTGTCGACATTCGCTGGAGGTCCGCTGGTCTACGAAGGCTACCGCCAGATGACCGTGACCCTGCGATGTGCTGTGGTCCAGGGTCCAGCTGACAAGATGATGAAGGTGCCTCATTGCTGACCTGATACGCCTCCCGTTGCTGGCCATCATGCCTGGCAGGTTACAACACCACCACGCATCGTCCTCAACAACAAGTGTGTGCAACGGCTTGCATGCTTCCATCAAGTCCCTTAGGCACATATGCCTACACGCAGTATGCAGGGTTTTTGACACTGAAACATAAGAGTTCACAAAGGCCTTCGCTTTGCGTTCATGGAGCGCCTTACCATTCGCCTGGGGCCCCAGAAGATGGCCCAGCTGAAGTGCTAGGCGCCGCCATAGCTACTTCAGTTAACATCCGGGGAGCAAAGCCCACTCCTGTGCAGAGGCAAGGTCAAGCTACGATGAATGCTTCATCGGGTACTACTTGCTTGGGCTACTGATGGGGTGGGGTATGTGCCGCAGTTTGACCAACACGTACATAAGATATTCTTAGCAATAACAGGCACTGAAATACCGCAACGGGAAGAAAGGCAGCCTATCACCCTGAAGTGTAAGCTGAGGCCAAAGGTGTTCAAGGGAACTCAGAGAACAACTCACCCGAAGACTAACTTTGTGCATAGTCCTCGTATTCAGGGCGTCCGATAACGACACAAGGTCACCCAGAGCGAACGCCGAACCTTGGCTTGTCAGTCGGCAACGTGCAAGTCCGCTGCCCCTAAGGACTGCACTGTGTTATCACAAGCCGACGACGAAGAGAAAGAATTGGCACGGCAATTATACTATCAGGGGTGTTGTTATACTTACGTTTGAGTTCCTCTTGCGCCGGAAGTGCTCGGGTGCTGTGCAAGTTCCCCCTCTATTGGGCCTTCAAAATTGGGCCCCCCATGTGCAGGGACCACTGACATGAAGTGGCTGGAGTTGAATATGCAACAGCTTGAGACATGCCACCAACGAGAGAACTCTGTAGCTGTAAACAAATGTGGTTGGTGCCGCTAGGGAAGAAAGGGTCCAGCCTGCGCGTATGTGTGACGCACTTGTTAGACACACAGTGATGGAAACGCAGTAGTTCTGACCGAAGAGCAAAGCTTTCGACAGGGATTACAGCAGAGCAGTGCATATCTGATCAATAAGTGCCAAGGTACCACATCACTTGTTTTGTGGCACATATGCCAACACGCGTGCACCTCCCAGGAGGCGGTGGGCTTTATACCCGTCACTGAACGGCGTGCTTTGCCGCGTGTGTTATGGACGGCTCACAAGGCGCCGGCTTCGTAATGGTTCGTGCACAGGGTTATACGCCCCTGATGGTTGCAGACGTGAAAGGGCAGCCAAGGCGTGTCAGGTACAAAGCAAGTGTGAGTGCGTGCATGGTTGCCTGCAGCTCGAAGCGGAGCGCCACCTCCACTCCTGCACCCTGCTTGTGCTGGCCCAGGACCTTACGTTGAGCTGTTTGCCCTTTGTCACTGCTTCTGTCAAAAAGCCCCCAACTGCGCATGCATAGGATGATAGGAGTACAGGCATTGCACGGTCATGCAGCGCTGACACCAGGGGAACCAGGAACATGGGCCGTATAGCGCCCTGTAAAACGCCAGAAGCTTGCATCGACCATGTGACATGCTGGCGGCAGGCACGCGGTCGTGCCCGCGCATGCAGAAGATCAATTCAGGGCCTGCATGCACGGCGTGACGCACATAGCGTTGTAAACACTGGTAGTCAAGTACAGGGTCACCGCCAGGATCACCAGTCGCACGAGGTGGTTGCAGTGAGGAGCTTCTGGTCATGACGGTGTGAAAGTGCATCACTCGGTACCCTAGCTGCACAAACCAGCCCAGCAAAAGTTGAACATGCTGCCACAAATATGCGGGTCGCAGTATCCATGGAGGTCAGCACAGTGCTCGCCCAGCAATATCACGCCACAGGTGCGCGCAGGGTGCGAATTTCCAGTGCATGGATGCAGAAATGAACGTGCATGCAGGGCGCGGGCACCAACTGGCTGGGGGACCGCATGCTCCGCACAAGCGCAGGCTCGAGCTGCTTTAGGATGAACAACTTCACCATCACCCCCCCCCAACGCGCCCGCCCTGCTTCTCTGTCCTGGTGAGGGGTGAAGTACAGGAGGCTCGCTGTTTCCTCACAACTTGGGCCCAGTCCCCCGAATGGAGTGGGCTGCCCCCGAATGGAGTGCACAGCGAGGATGCAGGGCAGAGTTGAACAGCTGTTAACTCCCGGCTTTGCGCCATAGTGGAGCGCATTTTGGGCGAGCGTGCTGCGTGCATGGACCACAGCACGACACGCAGTGCATCCTGCAGTGCGTCCGGCGGCGGGATGCGGGTGCCCACCAAACATACAAGCAAGCATGGCTATATCACGAGGGCATCACGGCTTCCTGAACGTCATCTCCACGTCAAAGAAGCCCCACCGCTCGTTGTTGCTCTTGAGCGCTGACATCACGGTTTTGAACTCCTGTTGCACAGGCCGCAACAGCATGCAACCGTTTTCCCATGCAAGTCCAGAGCAGCTGAGGCGACACCGATGCACATCATGTTGCAGCCCATGCAATTCACAGCACACGGCCTGTCCCGTCTCCAGTGAGGGAAGCATAACCTAACAACAGCAGAATGTGCATGAAGCTGCTGGCATGGCTCATGCTCGCACACAGTCACGCACACCTCGTGTCACACTGGTGCAAGGCGACCCTATTTCCAGACAAGGGAACATGCTGGAAACATGAGTCAATCATGAGTCAATCATGCTCGGCTGTGTCGGATGCGCTGTGCTGGCACAGTGGTGCACACTGTCAACAGCAATGTCTGCATGGGCATGCGATCCCCTGGTGTTCAATCCTACCCGCCCTGCGTGAACCACCCTGGGTAGCATGGTGGTGGTGCATCACGGCTGCACCACCCGTGCACCATTTTACGGCGTGCACCACGGCACACGCCCCCACCCCCGCATTACTGAGTGGCTTGGGCACGCACCTGACCCTCGCAATCAAATACGACGCGCTGAAAGTTGTCATAGGGCCTGTCGCCGTGCCCTTGCCCAACGCCTGTGTCCTTCCCAGCCTGTCGAGGCACAGCAAGAAGGTACACACCCAACGCACAGCAGGTCGCAAAGGCGGGTGGGTGAATTAAGACGATTTGGATAAAAAGCTCAGTCACTGCCAGAGTTAGCAGTACGTCTTACTTTCAGCACAATGGCGCTGCATTTGCTCAAAACGTCGCCAACTGCAATAACCCCCGTGGCTTCTGCAGCTCCGCCTTTGACAAGCTCCTCAACAGTTACTGCAAGTAAAAGGGAGAAATGCTGAACTTGGTATGTGTTTGCCGCCATAATAGCTTGCAACAAGGGAGACGAGGCAGCGAGGTTGATTCGGCAAGTGGTTGGTATCTCGCCGCACGCAGTGCACCTGGACTGCCACTGGATTTCTGTGTGAACACGATGCCTACTGGCTTTCGCAGCTTTACTGCGACAACTGGTGTCGCCTCTGCAGTAGGAGCGTTCGCCGTTGCATCACTGTGAAGCAACACAGTGCTCCGCCGTTGCTGACGCAGTGACGCTCCTCCTGCCACACGCAAGCCCCCTGCACGTCGTTGTCAGGTAGGAAAGCAATCCATTTTGCGTTTGTAACAGCAACTCATACAAACGTTGCAAGCGTGTTGCCACTGTTGCAAAGGCAAGCAAGTTAGACGTAAGCGCTGGATGGATGAGCCCCGCACCGCACGTTCTCCTGAGCCCCAACTCCATGGAAATACTGAACTCAAAGCTGGTTTTGCAGTTATCAGTTATGACAGTATAGGTCACGAGAACGGCTGTTGTTGCTTCTTGCCTTGGTCCAGACAGGTGTGATACTGCACTGGCAAGCTCAAGCAGTTATGACCACGGGATGAAAGCCAAGCATGTGGATGCTGCACAAGATGACGGACACCCCAATGCATGCATTATCTTTATCGATTGACCAGTGCACATCACAGAAGGGCATGGTTGTCAAGCAACAGCCGGTCCCAATGTTTCACTCGCGGTAACTGTGCGCGGCACCAACCGTCACTTTGCAACATGTGCGCGTGTGCGCGTCCAAAACTGTGTGTGTGTGTTCAAGTAATTTACTTCCCGTTGGGCGTGTGTGGGTGTGTGGGTGTGGGTGTAGGTGTGTAAGCGCATCGGAGAGCACGTTGAGGGGTTCTGCATAGCGTGTGGGTGCATGCGCTATGTCGGTGGGACTAAGGGTGCAATACCGTGAGAATCAGCGTGAGAATGCAATGGGACCCAATGGGTATAATCCTGACCACCAGCCGCTACTGCTTTAATGATCGCCTTGGCGTCCACTTGCCTGGGTAGGCTGAAATACCACGCTGCACTGTCCTGTGAGCCAAAACGTAGTGCTTGCGGTGATGAACACTTCTGGGTCCAAACGTCCTCCGCTTCAAGCAGCGTATGATACTAGCCTGACCGACATGGGGGTATGCGAAAGCCTGTCTGTCACTCAGCTCCATGATGTGACTTCTACTGAATGTGGTTTCTTCTGAATGACAGTAGGAATGCGATGCTGGCGTTTGCAGAATAATGCAAGCGTGAGTGCTGACTGCAGCATTTGAAAAGGTCAGGTGCTATCGGTACCGGAAGCAGCCAGGTGCCCTGACACTGAATGGAACCACTTAACCGCTCACATAGCTAGCGCTTGCTCACAGCCCTGCGTTTCAGAGCGTCCGGGCACCATCAAAATTGCCAGACGAAACCGCCCTCCCCGCTTGGTCTAAAGTAACGTGGAAGTGCTTAAAAATACAAACAAATATTCATCATGTTTTGCAGCACGCGGAGCCCTCTCGCTGGTCTACAGACGGGTTTGCCAGCAAGCGTGCAAATCCTGTACAGCAAGCCAACACGCTCATTCTGCCGTCCACACGACGGGCGTCTTGAAGTCCGCTACATATGTTGCAAAAGACGCATCCAAGTGAGTCGACTACGTCTGTAACGTGTAAACTGCGCGTGAGGCACAGCACTGTGATGCTGACTCAGCATGCCTTGCCACACTTGCCCTGCAGAACCAGGCGAGGCCAACACAGCATGCGCGAGGCACTCGTTGCCACTCCACGGTCAACCGCGTAACTGCAGTGGTTCACGGTAAGCTTGGTCAATAGGGAAGAGAAACAGCAGCATCCGCAGCAAGAGTTCATGCAGCAGGACCAAGTTGACAGCTGCTGCAGGCTGTATTGTGGGCTGAGACTGGACAGTCCCAAGTCCACAATGGCAGCTGATGCTGTCATTAGAGGCACTACTCGCTGTATCTCCAGCCTCACTTTCCATGCTGGGTTTGTCACAGTCAGCATCTGCGCTGACGGTGACTGCACCACCGCAGCACCACAAACCTGTGGTTCCTGGGTCGGCTTTCCATGGACTGCAAAACAGAGTGTAAAATGGCAGAAAATGCCTGGAAATTACCAGCGATGATTCTTGTTGGCATCCAGCAGCCTGCTGACCTGAACACACGTGAACCTCAAAGTGTTAGGACTATGTACTGCACGACTTGCATAAAACGGCGTTAACGCTAAGGCAGGGACTTGATGCACCTTCTGCACGTGCAGGAGGCGTGCTTGCCGGTGCTGACCTCAAGGCGTATGCTGCAGCACACGCAGCGCAGTGCGCGCTGCCCTCAGACGCCGCGGCAGCGCTGGCTGCCGCAGGTCTGGCACTCACCGCTTCGTCCTCTGCCAGCATGCAGCGCGTGATGATAGCAGACACGCTCGCTGACGAGTGTGACCAGGGCGACGGAGCTACTCAGCCTCTAGAGGACGTCGCTTCAGCGCATGGCGTGGCAAGGGACACGAGGATGCCCCAAGAACCGCTGCTGCCGCCAGCCCACGGCGCCTTTCAGGTACCCCGCCAGGCTGCCACGCTCCTGCTGTAGTTTCACACGTTTCTTTCTTTCCCATTCCTTGCAATGTGGTGAGATTTGGCAAGCACCTTGACACCACTGCACTGGACTGCACGGCCAGCCGAGGCACACTTATCATGCACGTTTGTCATCGCAGCCTGCAACGACGGGAGTTGCGGTGCTGCAACTGCTACGTAAATCCAATTATTGCTTCTATGTGTGCTGCTGCGTATGGTTTCCGTGTCTGTTCGCAGGGCTTTTGGAGGAGCGGGTATTCCAGCGACGGCACAAATGTGCACCGCAACCGCTCACGCGCGCCCACCATCTTCCCTGCGGGCGACAGTGAAGACGATGAAGCACTTGAGGATGGCGCTGAAGGGGTCAGGCGCAACTTGCTGTCTGGCGCTGGCCAAAACGGCACGCCTCCACAGCCCAAACTCCAGGATCAGCTACCTGCCTCGTTTGTGTACGGCCTGCCCCATACCAACGGTGACCATGCAAGCGGACCAAACCCTGTAAGCAACAGCCTCCAACGCCATGCAAGCGCTGCTTCTGATACGGCTGCCCACAATGCTACTAGCAGGTCCAATGGGGTGGCAATCAACGGCGTGAGCCGCCTGAGTCACCACAACGCCGATGTGGGTCGCGCGGGCGATCTGGGTCACGCGTGCGACGAGTATGACGAGGAGTGCAAGATCGACGACGAGAAGCTGCGCGCCCGGGCGCAGGCCGCACGCGCTGCTGCAAAGGGGCGTGGAGGCGGCGGAGCATCTGCAGGACGGCTGCTGGCTGCCAACTCCCCCAAGCCAATCACTACTGGCGGGACCCTACATGGCAGCGCCGGCGCCGTCCAGGGGGGCATGGCTGTAGCGCTGGCGTCCGCTGGGGTGCAGGCAGTGGCCAGGAGCGGGTCAGCCCTCACCAGCGCGATCCACAACACTCCCCGCACACCGCATGGCAGCATTCCCCTGGCGGAGATCGTGTCAGCATCTCTAGGTGCGGCGGCTGACCGCGCCGGGAGCGCGCTGGCGCTACAGGCACGCGCACGCGTGGCGGGCTCTGGCGCGGCGGCAGCAGCGGCGGCTGCCACTGCGGTCGCGGTTGTGTCTCAGGGCGTGGGCCAGGCGGCGCATGCTGCGGGGCACCTCGCCGAGACACTGGGCCACCTGGCTGCGGAGGTGGCCAAGACGGCCTCGGCGGTAGGTGGAGTGTGTTGGGTGGTGCATGTGTAGGTGGCGTAGGTGTCTGCCCCCCCCCTGGAGCACATCGGCCGTACTGGCTGGCGCACCCCACCCTCTCGTCTTGGTGGCGACCAGGTCGAATGCCTCACAGCTTGGCTTGTTCCCCGCGTGCCTGCAGTTCAGTGGTCACCACGCCCCCCCCCACACCACACACACACACACACCACCAAAAGGGAAGTAATTACTTGAACACACCACCCACTTGCTCATCTCCCTACCGCCGTCCGTGCACCTATATGAGCAGGTGTTGCCGACGCTGCCAGCCCAAGATGCGCACTCCAACTGGGTCGCTGCGGACGATGTGGCCACAGGCACGCTGTACATTGCGGTGGCGGCGCCCATGCACATGGACATGGTTCCCGTGGGGACGCTGGCGGCATCGCACCTGACGGCGTTTGAGGCGCGGGGCCTGGGCCTGCGTGTGAACCGCGATATCTATGCGGAGGCGGGCGCGCTGTACGCGCGCCTCATGCCGCTGGTGAGTACTGTACGGTGACGAAGAGGGAGTGAGGCACCATACCGCCTTGGCGTTGCATGCGATGAATGTACTGCTTCATTCCCCTGCCACATGCGCGCGTGAGCAGCGTCACCCACTGCATGTGGAAGTCTGGATACAGTGGCGTTGTGGCATAGCGTTCATAGCGTTCACAGTGTTCACAGTGGCACAGCGTTCAGAGGTTTGTAGCGGCTTAGCGTTCATAGACATGCACATACACATAGCGTTCAGCCGTTTACCGGTTTACCTGCACACATACACGATAGACGCAGCTTACCTCCTGAAATGCTTTGTGCGGCTTCCGTTTGGCCATCCAGGTGATGGAGTACCTGGACCAGCCCCCCGCTGTTGGTTCCGGAGCCGCGCCCCGCCGCCGCATCTGCTTCGCCGGCATCGGCCTCGGTGGCTCTCTGGCCGCGCTGCTGCACATCATGTTCTGCCGCCGCGGCCTGCGCGCGCGCGCGCTGCTGCCGACGCTCGCGTTTGAGGCACCGCCCGTGCTAGCGCTGGAGCCCGACACGCACGCTTGGGAGGAGGAGGCCAAGCGCAGCCACGCAAGCACGGTGAGGCTGCCGAGCTGCTGGCTTTCACCGCACACACAGCTACCGTACAACGCACACATGGCTGTTACAAACTGCGTTGCTGTAACCAACGGGCGCTGATGGACAACCATTGGGATACTTTGTCCATCGCTGACGGTCAACAGGGCGCAGTCATTGGCAGGTTGACGAGCAGGTTCATGCATGCACATGGCTATGCCACTCACTGCTGTAGAATACGCGGAGGCTGACCGTGTTGCCGTTACTGCTGCCCCGTGTGCTTCGCCTGATGCATGGCCACGAGCCGCAGGATGTCGCGGACGTGATCGAAGACATGCTGGGGCGCAACGTGCTGGCGGATCTCGGCCTGGCCCCAGGCGCCATCCGCAACATCAACTTTGCCGAGCCCGTGTCCGGCGCCAACGAAGCCCGCCACGTCAGCGGCCGCAACGGAAACGGAAACGGGAACGGAAAACTAAGCCTGCAAGGCATGCTCCTGAGCGCACGAATGACAGCCTCAGGAGGCGCTGACGCGTCGGGAGTGCAGCGGCAGCAGCAACCTGTGCTGCACGAGGTGGCCGGCGGCCCACGCATGGGCGGGGCACACGTGGTGGTGGTGCCGCCTGAAGACGACACAGGGGACCACGCGAGCGCTGCCGGCCCTGGCGTCGTCTCGTCGCTACTTTCTGCTCTGCCCTCAACGCTGCTGCAGACGGCCGCCGGTCGGATGCTGACCACGCGTCACCCGCAGCCCAGCACCCCCCTGGCACGACTGCTGTTGTTCAAGCATGTTGGGGCGGTCACGGAAACTGCTGTTTGGCCCGGATCGGAGGTGACTGTCGCTGTTGGCCAGGCGATGGCCGGACAGCGTGGTGATGGCAACAACAGCAGTGCCCAGAGCCGGGTTGTTTCGGCTGCAGCAGCACCTTCGCAGCAAGCCGCTGCGGTGGGCTTTGTCAGCATGCATAGGGAGGGCTCGGAGGCGATGCATGCCGGTGATGCTGGTGATGGTGCCCGCATGCACATCGATGAGGATGAGCCAGCGTTCGTTTGATTGCTTGGGTCTGCGTGTCTGATGGCCATAATGACAAGCTCATTCACTGCATTACTGATTTACCGCACCAGGACGCCGCTGCACCTGTGCGCAGGGTGTCAAGGCATTGCTAATGCCAGCACCGGAAGAACTAACTTGCTTTTCCAACAAAGTTGCTCCCAATCCACAACCGTCGCTCTGGATGCGTGTTTCATCTTGTCATGCGCGCTGCTGTTTATGATTTTGAAACAGTCACATGGCAGGTCACATCTGTCCCCCCTCCAGTTGCGAAGAAGCGAAACACATCGTCATGAAGACTCCTTGTTTGCTCCATACGCCTTACTTTTCCAGTGGAACGATTCTACTGCAGTGCGCGACCATCCTGATTCCCTCACTGACCCCCGCTGAATGCATTTGCCATGCAACCCACTCCCTGAAGATCTGGTCACATTAGGCGGGCCGTCCTGCACGCACAAATCACATCCTGCACCCCTGTACGCTGCTACAGGCACAGCTTTGTTGCCACCCCCCCCCACCCATGCTCAGCCCATGCTGGCGTTTCCACCATTGAAGCTTAACTACAAATTGCATGCCCAGAATGCTGCAGCTGAGACACGCTGCGGCTGGGCGCTGATGAGCCCGTTGCGCTGCTGGTATAGCGAATGCATGCGCCGAGATGCACGCCTGTGCATCGCGATGCAAACATGCAATTCACGTTTTCGGAGAGCGCACCAGCTGGAATTGTGGAACCACCGACAAAACAACGCGATTGCGCTTTAAAAATTCATCTTCATTCCTGTGCTACGCACACCATTCCATCCCGCCTGCTGGGCACGGCATGCGATTTCCCGACCGTAAGTCCGGGCAACCTTGCTGTATTGCTCGTGTCGCCCTCCCCCCCGCCCCATGCACTCGTGATGGTTGGCAGGTCAAGACCGCGATGACACCACCGCGACATCCCTTCTGCAGGTTGGCATGTGTGAAGCAATGCGTATCAAACTATGTACAATCGTGAGTAGCCGCTGCCACTGCATAAGTAGCAGCTTATCGTTTCGCCCTCCCTAAAACTTGCATCCAAAGCGTGCTTGCCGCTGCATGGATTACAAGTTTTGCATGTCTAAGGCGAACGCGCACCATGCTCAAGCTACTGTGGCGAAAGAGGGGTCCCCACCTAGGCGTGACACTGGGGTTTGCCCCCTTCACCCAGCTCCGCCCCCACCAATATTCGTGTGCGTCGTTCATCATGTTAGCAGCGCACAATGTAGCGCCAGTTTGGCGGGCGATCCCCAGAGCAGCAGCAACCATGAGCCCATGGTTGAGCAAGCCAATGGGCTGCTGGAACCTGTTCCAACCTGTTCCATGGTTCCATGTTACTGTGGTGTAAGCATCGCACACGTTCTGGTGGATCGAGAATGCTGTCAGTGTTATCCCCACTATGCCACTTTGCAGGACGGGCCGTGTTCACTGCGACTCACGGGAATGACGTGGCAGGCAGCACGCAATGTGGGCAGACAGGTTTGCACAAGCTTTGGCGTGTCCCAAGTGCTGTGCTGTGCTGTAATCGGCAATGTGTGTCCCTCCCTGCCTCTGCCGATGTTTGGTGGAGCCCAAGACGCATGGTTGGTGCACGCAGCCTAGTTTAAACGATCCGACGGGGCCATCCGAAACCCAAAATGCGAGCATCACTTGTGGTGCTTTTGGCTGGGGTTGTGCATGTATCCGTGGTGGCCGGCATGTACGCGTCCTGAGAGGTGCAGGCCAGCGCATCAAGGTTGTGAGCCCGAGGCAAAGCTGCGGCTGGACGCCCTTCTGACTCACTGCATAACATTTGGCCTGGCATGTTACACTCAGTCAGCACCCAAACCACGGACAGCAACAGACTAAGACTACCGGTATGAAAGGCAATGAAGTAAGATAAAAGGCTGCAGTCTTGGCAGAGCCAAATCCAGGTGCGACCCACGCTCAACACAGAAGGCAACGCTGTAGCATAGGGCACGTCCAGCTTGTCTGCCCTGTCGTCCTTCATCCTTCCGCTGGAATCCGCTGTCCAGCATATGGCAGGCAGCACGCCGTATGCCGCACAAGCTGACATCACGGCACCTGTACACGGTTTTGCGCCCCAATGCGCCCCAGCTTTGCGATGAGTGGTTGCATTAAAGCAGCAGGGCCGCGGTTCATCGAGTCACGCGCGGGTGCTAATCGCGGCCGTGCTTCGTTTGGGTGAAGGGGGTAGTAATCAACACTTCGAACGAGCCAGGCAGCTTGCGCTGAGCATAAACTTGAAGTGTGAAGCAGTTCCAGGCAGTTCATATCGGGCGCAGGTTCAGCACTAAGTGGCAGCCAGATGCTTCTGGAAGGGCCGTTGGGGCAGTACGTGCAACCAAATGAGGAAACGCAGGACCAGGAGGGCTGCAGTACGCATGTAGTACATGTGAAGCGGTATACATGCCTAATTAGGAGCTTGCAGCTACCCTGGGTTGTGGCAGGTGCACTGCTGAGTGAGCGGTACACCTGCCATGCTGCGCAGTGTACATAATGTGACGTCCGCTCATACTGGGGCTTCAGTCATGCATCCGTGCGCAAGCTTCAAGCGGCCATGCCACGAGTGTCTGCGACGCTACGCGCACGCGCAAATGATGCGATGACGGGACGGCAATTGCCACACAACACAAAATGACAGGCAGCAGCGCATATCGTATCCGGAAATAAGGGTCGATACACGTCCACAGTGTATGTATTGCTGCGAGAAGGCATGGAGTGTATCGCATCGTACTCTAGGTGAGGCGCAGAAGCTGCGCAACCCACCACTGGCGCCGCCACACATGACTAGCGGCTCGTAACACAACGCGCTTCGCGTTGCTTGCACGTTCGGCACAGGTGTGAGACCTGCAAGCGCATATGCAAGTTTGACGCCTGTGCAACACTTGCATACGTGCTCATGGCACGCACACCTGCCCACCTTTCGCTCAATGCATAATGCCAGGGTGCACGATGCCAGGAAAGTTACCTGGCCGCGCTCAGAGCAATTCAGCCGTAGATGTCTGAGTGCAGGCAAGCCCTGCATGCAAACCGGCAACGAACATCGGCTAAAACTGCGCAAAGGCTTCCAACTCACAATGAACAGAAACTCAAAACTGTTAGGGGCTGGTGCAGGGGTCGATTTGCACGCTGAAACACCATTTGCCAGGTGAGGGCAGCATGCAGCGCGCCCTCAGAATATGACAGAATACCAGTATACAGCGCGCACGTCATACACATCCGGAAAGGAAGGGAATATGAATGGGGCAGCGGGCGGGTGGGGGGTTGCAGCAGCGCAACAATCACGCCATGACACCAGAGTTGGTGACTGTGAGCGGCACTGAACGCTCAATGCTGCACGATCAATCAACGAGACAAACCACATAACATGGTATGCGCATGCACAGGTGGCGGTTCGCTTCGGGTATGGTCAACCTCAAATTCAACAAAACGCTGAGTCGTCACTGCATTATGCCCGCCTGGGCTGCTCGGCAACTATTGTGCATCGAGTGAGGTCAATCGATGCCCTGCCGTTTCCGTATGGCTGCCCCGGAGGCACAAGGCTCAAAGCATGCACAGCTGTCCAGTGCCCCCATGATGCACGCATGCGAACACAGGTATGAGGCGCACACGCCTTTGCTTTTTGGCAGCAGCTCATGAGCTTGTAAAGGGCTCATGAACTTGTGCCAAAATGTACCGCAGGGCTTTAAATCTATGATGTTAAGGTTTAGGTGCAGCTATAACGTTATGCATGCGAGGTAATGAGATAATGAACATGGGCATTGCCTCGCCATGCGACAATGAACGATGGGAAATGTGTCTGAGCGCTTGCGCCGGATGCCAGCCCTCGTCACCCGCAGCAGCCACACTGCTCAGACAATGGTATGGGCCTCGCGCCTGCTCAGGTCGGCAGAAGCACGACTGCATGCGCACACATATTGTGCTTGTAGACCGGATGCTGAACAGACCAACCCACACATATGACTGTATGAGCAAACATGCAGCATCAACGAACATGCTGTGACAGCCACGACGAGCCGCAGAGCTGACGCAACCACAGATGGAGCAACATACTGTACCCAGGCCCTCTTGCACAACGGAAGTCCGTGCGGGGGGAGCGGTCAACTGGCGCGTTCACATACACATGCACACACGCACCACGGCAGACACCTTGCCATCGCCAGGTGCAATTATTGTCTATGCACAAACGCACTAATTAGGGCCTCACGGGAAACGGTCAGCACATACGCACAGGCACACGCACACACGCACATGCACACCACAGTAGCATAATGATGACCGTAGTGTATGACACGGCCGCCATCGCGGTCAGTTGCCGTTATCACACACAACCCCATCCAAACACGATAGGTACATATCACTGCCACCGAAGCTCACACGGGCCCTTGTGGTGTATGGCTCGCCGCGCCGTGGTTGTGCCCCATGGCAAACGCCGCGAGCAGCGCCACGCCCGCCGCCGTCAGCGCCGCCCCTAGCTTTGGAGGCGCGCGGGCCGTGGAGCCCCTCCTGCCGGGGACGCCCGCGAGCGCGTAGGCGTTGGCGGCGAACGTGGCGAGTAGCTCAACGACGAAGAAGGCCACCGCGCGCACTCCGGGGAAGATGAGTATGCCGTAGCGGCGCTGGATGGAGTGGTGCAGCGCCCACATCGCACCGGACTCAGCGGCGGCCAGCGGCAGGCGCCAGCGTATCGGGACCTGCGGGGTGCAGGGTTGGCGGGGGAGATGGGCAGCAAGCACATCCGCATAGTCAGTCACACACGCATGCTCCTAAACATGCAACATGCAGTGCGGTGGGAAGCGCGATGAACATTGTTTCCCACGGCCCCCAGGTGCGGCTCCCTCACCTCAACACATTTAACACATGGCACATGCATGGTTCCGTACTGCATGGCTCTGACTACACTCGCAAGGCTGCCGGCTGAAGTGACCGGCACTGCACAACACACCTGGCAGAGCATTATCCTCAAGTAAACAGGGTGTGGACACCAACAACAGCTACGACCAAAGCTACTCGCGCTGACAGCTCGTTTGTTACTGCCGCTGTGATGCTGAAGGCCATATCGAGGCGCCGCCATGCACCCCCGCACCGCCGCTGCTTGCCGTACCCAACTCACATGCTCACACCATGTGACGGTCAACGCGCTTCCCAGCAGGTCTGTGGAGGTGTAAGCGATGCACGACACCCAGGGCTCAGGCGTCCGCAGCGCATGATCCACCGCCTGGTACCAGGCCTCAGCAGCGCCAGCGGGCGCGTCGGCGTCTGTCCCGCCCACGCGCAGCAGCGGCATCGCCCAGGCCAGCAGCCGCGCAATGAGCGGCGCGCCGCATGCGACAGTGAGGATGTACGCCACGCGCACCGCCGTGCAGAAAAGCACCATTCGATAGCGCAGCCAGGCAGCGTCGCACAGCGCGACGGGCGCAACGGGGGCGTCGGCGTTGCTTCCGCGCAGGGAGGCATCGCTGCTGGCCGCAGCTGCGCGTACGCCGGCCGTGCGACCGCACGCAGCGCGCAGCCGGCGCGTGCGGTGCAGGTACAGCAGCTGAGCGGCGCCCTGCACAGCAAGGTTGGCACCGTGGCCCGCGCCATGCAGCGTGCGAGCGGATGCGATGGCTGCGCCCAGCGTCATGCCGACAAGCGCCTGGGTCAGCAGCCTATCGTTGGCGGCAATGGCCAGGGCTGCGTTCCAGTCCTCTGCCCTCCACGCCCGCACAGCAGCTGCCACGCGTGAGGGCCACGAACGGCTGCCGTGCAATGCAGGCGCGCTTGCCGCGCTGCTGCTGCTGATGTCTAGCGCGTCGGTGGCAATGCCGATGGGCTGTCCTGTGGACGGGTCCCTGGCGGGAGGGCAGAACAGCCGCAGAATGCAGGTGCAGCAGGCCAGCGCTGCCTTTGCACACAGCACCACGGTCCACAGCATGATGCGCGTAGCTGACGCCACGCCCGCCTCTGAACGCGCCACACGCAACGCGGCCGACATGCCGCGCACCATGCAGCGCCAGGCGCCACCGCAATCACTTGCACTCAGCTGCAGCTGCATCAGCCGCACCAGCATCGTGGCGGCGACTGTGGAGGATGACGTGGGCAGGGCAAGCGCCAACAGCAGCGGCGTCAAGCAGGGGCTGCCTGCTGCTGCTGCTGCTGCTGCTGCTGCTGCTGCCACCGCTGCTGACCCATGCGTGTCTGGTGCGGGTGCCATCGTGGCAGCCAGAGCAGGCTCGCACATCATGCCCGAGATGCCACAGCCGCTGCAGGTGATGGCATCTGCGCCCGTGTATGACGCAGGGGATGCGCAGCCGTCACTGCTGCTGCTGCTTCCCCTGTGCATGAGCCGCCATGCATGCTCCCAGCCCATGACCACATCCAGGGTGGGTGTGTTGCGGGACATCACCGCCAGGTGCAGCGGCAGCAGGCCGTTGCCAAACGAGGCAGTGCTTACTGCCGCAACGCCCACACGCATGGCATCGTACGCCCACCATGACGCACGGCTGAATGCGGGTGAGAAGACAGGATCACCACCAGTGCCTGCCTGCTGCTCTGGCATTGCGCAAGCATTGCCCTCATTTGCCAACAGCGCATCCAGGCAGGCTGTTGCTGACTGCATGGCGTGCTGCAAGAGGGCGGGGCAGCCAGCCCTTAGGCAAGCCTGGCATATAGAGCCCAGGGCAGTCAGCTGCTGCATCAGCATTGCTTCGTTGAGAGTCGCCGCTGGCGTTACTGCGCTTGAGTTCATACCACCAGACGGTGTTAGCCCATGCTCAGGAGCAGCAGCAGCACCAGCAGCAACGTGATCTGCGGTGGTGCAGTACGTGATGGTGTCGCACTGCTGCTGCGCTGTCAGCAGCGTCAGGCCCAGGTCAGCCAGCAGCGCTTCCCGCGAGGCGCCCTGCGGCGCAACGCTGTCCAGCAGCTTGACAGCGTCACGCGCAAGAACAGGGTCTGGCAGAAGCAGCACCGGCAATGCAGGGGAGGACGCGCCGCCATGCCACAGCTGCACCAGCAGCATGCCGCACGGCGGCAGGTCAGCGAGCTCCAAATGCACCTGCAGCAGGACCGGCGCTGCTGCTGCTGCTGTGCCTGCAGCGGGGGCAGTGCCATCCTTGACGTCAGCGTCTGCCTGGACCACATGCAGCAGCTTGAAGGGCAGGCACCTGCCAGGGCGAGGGGCGCCGCCGCCGCCGCCGCTGCCTGCCGCCGGCCCTGCCAGCCGCACCACCAGCATGCGAGACAGCTCCTCAGCGTTGCGGGGACCCATGCACAGCAGCCGCAGCTGCACGCACTCGCTGCGCGTGGTCGCATGCAGGGCGCTTGCATCGCCCTTGGTTACGGCGCTGGCGCTGTTGCACCCGTCGTCAGCAGGTGCTGCCGCCGCCCGCACGCCTGCATTGCTGCTGGTCGCATCAGCTGGGGATTTCCCAACGACAACAACACGAGGATGCAACTCCAGCACGCCAAGGCAGGGCGCGGGCAGTGCTGGGCTGGGTGGTGCTTGCCACATGCTGGCAGCAATCTCCTGCCATGACTGCGCTGCGACGTCCCATTCAAGCGCAACCGTAGAAGGAACAACGCGGGTGCTTGCAGAGGCGTCCAATGATACACCTATCTCCCCGCTTGTCCCTGCTGCACGTGGCTGTGCTTCCGCTGGCGCCGCAGTGCACACCTGCACTTCCACTACTGGCTCCTGTTCAGGCTTCAACAGCCCCTCCTGGGTAAGCGCTGTCACAACCGCGCTTGCAAGTGACCCAAATGAACACGCAGCGCTGACGTCATCAGCAAGGCCTCCGCTTCTGCTGCTGACGGAAGCGAACCTGTGTGGCGCCACAGACTGCAACACTCGTGCAGCCCACGCTGCAGCCCAGTTCCTGCTGCCGCCGCTGTTGCTGCTGCGCTGAACGCGCACGTCGACGAGCAGCTCGATACACCCCGGGCGTGCAGTAACGCCCAGCAGGAGGCAGCCCTTCGCTGCCGAGAGCGCGCCACTCCCAGGAGCAACCAGGCGCTGCAAAAGCTGCTGACCGGTCAGCTGTAGCTCTTGCAAGTGCGCGCTCTGAATCTTCAGCGACACGGTCACCAGTTCAGCCGCGGGGCGGTACTCGTACGGCGGACGCCCAACCATAGCCTGGCAGACAGCGAAAGAAGCTGACGTTCCCTTGCCGGATGCGCTGCAACCACGTCCCGCAGCGTGCGTGTCCGCTTGCAACGACAGGCTGTGGTTGCGGTGGGCAGCACGTGGTGAAGCGGTATGTTGCATCGGAGGCAACTCGTCCGCTTGCCCCTTTTTGGCACGCTTGACTCGCCTGCCACCAGCGCCGTGACACCACAGGCGCGTCCAGGCAAGCGACGCTGCCCCATCCAGCACCGCGCACATAGACACCGTGGCAAAGGTGCACGCCACCAGCGTTGTCAGGAACGGCCGCCACTCGTGCGCGTTGGGGGACTCGGGCAACAGGTGTGGGGCACGCCGCACTATCAAGTAGTGCTCAACGGTTGTCAGAGCAGCAGCGGATATGTACAGGGCAGCCTCCAGTGGAAACAGAACTGTAAGGGCCACACGCCGCGGAACAGACGGCATAATAGCGACCTGCAACACAGGCATGCAACAGGACAGGCTCGGTTTTGTGCCTGTCCGCTGAAGCACTCCGATGTACCGTTGGGAACTTGGCATACAAGCAGCAACTAGCTTGGCCGCCACAGAAGTTCAGTTGATCACATATTTCCAGGGCTGCTGGACAGAGCCCAAGCTTGAAGTTCTGCTCATCAACCAGTCCACCAACGTCTGCTATTTGCATGAACGTATTATGAGGACCATGAAGCGGCGGACCTGCAGTGTCAACTCCGCCCAACACTGACCTTCATCATTAGGACGCCCAACACGTGGAGGACAACAGGGTGTTGACTTTTGAAAACGGCGTACGCAGCGGTCGGTGCAAGCAGCACGGCTTTTGTGCCGCAGGACCACCAAAGCAGGTCCACAGGAAACCGTGCCGCACACTGACTGAGCATGACGTGCACCACGGCCAGCACGGTGGCGGAAGGGAGTGTGTAGGCACGTTGCGGTGCAAGGCGTGCTTGGAGTGAGGACGCCAAGACCCAGAGCAGAGCGAGCAGTGGCCATCCGAAATGAGCCACTTGCAACTGCCAGCTTGGTGCAAACCAGCAGGGCTGATATAGAGCAGCTTCATCCTGACCAGCCTTGCCCAGAGCTGGCCAGCTAAGAGGCGACAGAAGCGCTATCAGAGAGCGTGCCTTGAGAACAGGCCAACGTGCCATGAGCGACAGCGCCTGGTGAAAGAGGCCGCCCTGGCAAGGAAAGTCTAACCAGAGCTCTGCTTCGTGGAAGAGGAGGTTGGGTCCATAGCTGGGGGCAGGGCACATACACGGGTGGGCAAGAGACGTTGCAAAAGGCGAAAGGCGCGGTGGCCACCAACCGCCTCCGGTGTTTGTAGCGGTGCCAAAGGTGCAGCAACTGTCAGCAAGACAAATTCAACACTCACAAGTCTTTGGGGCTGTAGTATCCGGACGAACGGTCGCAGTCTGGGACCACAGCATTCCACGCAGTGCATGAAGTGCGCACTGCAACAAGCGACAGGATGAAGTCCACCACTTGCCCAAGGGCGATGGCAAACAGCATTCCGGTTCCTATCCTCTTGCTATCTCGTGTCTGACCATAGGCAATCGGGGAAGCGGGAACCAAGTACGCTGTGCGCGCCCAAAACGTGGCAGAAAGTTTGAGCAAGTGACACACGGTGTTAAGAGCGTTGCAAGGTAAAGACAATAAATTGATGCCACAGTGTGATCAATCTACTCATGCCATACAGTGTTGTGTCCTCTTGCTGGGTCCAACCTTCAGGCATTTTACTGCTGGTACGACCGCAGTACGGGACTCAGTAGCGCCAATGAACAACAGTTGGCACTTAGCAAAGTTGCCGTCCGAACAATATGAACACAGGACGTCACATCCATATCTGATACCTTTCGAAAGCAAGCTAAGCAAGCAAGGCACGACCTCCCAGGATTTGGACCTGAACCGCTTGCCAGGGGGACTCCATCGCCACGTCGATCTCTCGTGCGGTGTGTGAGCATTATTCCATGCACACGGCAGGCCGCCATGGGGCTAGGAACGAAAAACGACAGCTGCAGGCGTTACCTAACTTGCGCCATGTTTTCATGATCTGCACATGACTTGCTTGCCCCGTTTGCACCCTACCTGGCAGCCCGCTTGTACGTGGTCCTGGTGACAAGCTTTGAGGCTGAAAGAACAACCAGCACTAGATGCTTGACACAGGCTTGGTCTTGAAGCTCAAGCGCGAATTGGCCAAATTGGCGCAGGCGGTTCTTGGAATGCTATGTCCACCTGTGTGCATCTGTGTGCATCCGTAATTCCGTGCTCATGCTGAATGGACGGGTTTGCGCAACTAATTGAAGCTGTACCGACACAATAGCGGTGCCATACCCATGCGGCCATGTGGTCGGGGACGTATTGCATTTGTTCAGTGAGTCCGCTCCCCACCAAGCGCTCGGTGCTCGCTTGCCTTATGGCTTTGGCATGCATGCCTTCCTCGAGTCAAACCGTGTGCGGGATCACTGCAGAAGACTGCGTGCGTCGCCATGGCATAACTGCCACGATCTTGACCTGCCTGTCAGTACTGCCTGCTGTAAGTACTACTCAGCTAGCTTGCTGACATGCAACGTGGTGGGTGAGGCAACTACACCTTGGCTACGTTGGCCTGGGACAAAAGCAAAATGGGTTGCAGGTCCCTGTGTCCGTATCCAGAACAGTATGCCGTTTCCTTGCCGAGTTGTGGCTCCCCCCTGCCTGCCCCTCCCCCCTTTGCATTGTCCCATGCTCTCGTGGCCTCTGCACCTGCAAGTCTGCCTGTTCCTGTCACATGGCAAAGGTTGGTTGATGTCTTGTTCTCGGTCCCCCGCTTCGGGTTGAGAGCCATTGTCCTGTTCTTGGGCAGCCTCGCTTTGGATCGGTGCATCACCGCTGACCAGGTGTGGGCCGTTGTTTAGTCATCGCCCACAACACGAAGCACAGCACGCTTGGCCGTGCGTCAAGCATTGCACACTGTGAAGCCCTCCTCGCTGTGTTGTTCTCACGCCCTTCCAACACGTGTACGTTAGGTACCAAGCGAAGGTCGCTGCTTCGGTTCGGGGTCAAGGCAGCCCAGATGCTCATAATCAGACACGTGGGAGCAAGAGGATAGATAGTGGCGCTGCGTTGGCAAATGCTTTTTGCTATTGCGCTAGGGCAGGTGGCGGAGTTTATCCTGTCGCTCGTCACAGTGCGCACTTCATGCACTGCGTGGCATGCTGTGGTCCCAGACTGCGACCGTTCGTCCGGATACTACAGTCCAAAAGACATGTGAGTGGTTTCTCATTCCCTCGCACACTGTCTGTGCAGCTTCAGCACAGAGTTGGCACAAACGGCAGCGGTGGTCCAGGCGGTTGGTAGCCAACGCGCCTTGCGCAACGTCTCTTGCCCACCCGTGTATGTGCCCTGCCCCCAGCTATGGACCCAACCTCCTCTTCCACGAAGCAGAGCTCTGGTTAGACTTTCCTTGTCATGGCAGCCTCCTTCACCAGGCGCTGTCGCTGATGGCACGTTGGCCTGTTCTCAAGGCACGCTCCCTGTTAGCGCTGCTGGCGCCCCTTCGCTGGTCAGCTCTGGGCAGGGCTGGTCAGAGTGAGGCTGCTCTGCATCAGCCCTGCTGGTTTGCACCAAGCTGGCAGTTGCATCTGGTTCATGTTGGATGGCCACTGCTCGTTCTGCTCTGGGTCTTGGCGTCCTCACTCCAGGCACGGCTTGCACCGCTACGGTTCTATGCACTCCCTTCCACCACCGTGCTGGCCGTGGTGCACGTCATGCTCAGTCAGTGTGCGGCACGGTTTCCTGTGGACCTGCTTTGGTGGTCGTGCGGTGCGAAAACCGTGCTGCTTGCACCGACCGCTGCGTACGCCTGTTTCAAAAGTCAACACCCTGTTGTCCTCCACCTGTTGGGCGCCCTGATGATAAAGGTCAGTTTTGGGCGGAGTTGACACTGCCGTTCCACTACTTCGTTGTGCTCACTGATGCGTTCATGTCAACGGCAGGTGTTTGCACGCACAACTGGAGCTTTGGGCTGTGTCCAGTAGCCCCGGTGATACGTGCTCGACTGGAACAACTTAACTTCTGGCGGCCAGAATAGTCTCTGCTCTTTTGCATTGGTGTGCTTGAGCGGCCAGGCACAACACCGAGCCTGCGCTGTTGCCTGCCTGTGTTGCAGGTCGGTATCGTGTCATCTGTTCAGCGCCGTGTGGCCCTCACGGTTCTGTTTCCGCTGGAGGCCGCCCTGTACATATCCGCCGCTGCTCTGACAGCGTTGGAGCACTACCTGATTGTGCGCCACGCCCCACACTTATTGCCCGAGTCTCCCAGCGCGCACGAGTGGTGGCCGTTCCTGACCACACTGGTGGCGTGCACGTTTGCCACGGTGTCTATGTGCGCGGTGCTGGATGGCGTCGCGTCGCTTGCCTGGACACGCCTGCGGCATCTTGGCGCTAGTAGTAGTGGCAGCAGAGTTAACAGCGCAACGAAGGGGCAGGCGGGCGAGTTGCCTCCGATGCAGCATACCGCCTCACCGCGTTCTGCCCACCGCAACCACAGCCTGTCGTTGCCAGCAGATGCGCAGGCTGCGGGACGTGTGGGTAACGCACTCGGTCAGGGGACGTTATCTTCTTTCGCTGTCTGCCAGGCTATGGTTGGGCGTCCGCCGTACGAGTACCGCCCCGCGGCCGAACTGGTGACCGTGTCGCTGAAGATTCAGAGCGCGCACTTGCAAGAGCTGCAGCTGTCCGGTCAGCAGCTTCTGCCGCGCCTGGTTGCTCCTGGGAGTGGCGCGCTCTCAGCAGCGCAAGGCTGCCTCCTGCTGGGCGTTACTGCACGCCCGGGGTGTATCGAGCTGCTCGTCGATGTGCGCGTTCAGCGCCGCAGCAG
>BDDA01000020.1:244543-277344 GCA_001662385.1 Chlamydomonas asymmetrica | reverse complement strand
GGGGGAGAGGGGCGGGGGCGGATCTTGGGTGAAGTAGGGGCATGGGGGGTGATGCCGGATCTTACCAGGAATGGTGAGCAATCGATGCCAAACGCTGCGCCCGAGTGCGGCACATACGTGGAGTCCTTGATGGGGCTGCGCAGCTCAACCTTGTCTCCTACACGATGGCAAGGTCCAGGGCGGAGCGGACAGGCATGACGTGCTGTACCGCGCCCGCTCACAGGCCTCACAGACAGACCTCTTTGTGACAGAAACGTAACCATCATGGCTTCCACCATCCAAGCCCAGCACACTGTCCTTTGGTGCGGGTCAGGCTGTTGTCACTGTGCAGCTGCCTAGAGGCAGCATGCACCTGGCTGTCAAGTCCCTTGTGTATGCGATAGATACTGTATGCAAGGACTTGAATGGCCACACCTAGCTTCCCACGCAGGAGGAGCCTCTGTGCTCTCACTAGAATGCCAGCTGCACCAGCCCGTGTGTGAGTGATTGGGTGAGTGCTCTGAGTCTGAGGCTCTACCAGCCGCACGTGCCAGGCAAACAGGCGCTGTCTCTCACCCGCCATCACCGCCTTCTGCCAGTCCGTGGACGCCATGTCTGATACGTCATGGTAGCAGCGGAACAGGCGCCCGCCCTCGGTGGCCACCTGCGCGTCCCAGCAACACACATTAGGACAACCAGCATGTGCAAGCTCAGCAGCCGCAGACAGCGTGGGCGACCGGGTCAAGGTGGCCGTGTGGAGATGGGTGAGGGAGACATGCTCGGCAGGTGCGGGTGTGCGGCTGAGTGATGGGGGTCAGGGCGAGGACGACGGTGGCACATGGCAGGAGGGCTTGTGAGCTGTGACTGATGGGGAGGTGGGAAAGAGCAACGTGTGATCCGGTGTTGTGTACCGCGCATGAGTTGCACAAATGCATGCCGTTGACAGCCCTGCTCTGCCCAACCACCCCACAACAGGGTGTTACTGCACCCGCAATCAACAATCATCCAGACAGTCTGCCCTGCAAGCTGCGTGACAGGCCAGCTCAATGCGGGGCGTATGGGTGTGCCGCACCCACCAGGAACGTGTTGGCAGCATCCGGGGTGGTGCTGAACGCGGAGGTGTCTGAGGGGCCCTTGCCGCTCGCGGAGGGCTTCTTGGCGCCGCCAGCCGCCGCCTTGGCGCCACTGGCAGCGGCGCTGCTGCTGCTGCCCCTGGGGTCCTTCTGGAATGACATGGCGGTCCCGCCCCACACCACCTTGCGGTCGGAGCCGGGCTGCGGGTGCAGCAGCTGGTACCTGTGAGTGCGAGTGCAAGTGCAGCGTGCACAGGCTGAAGCATGGCGTGTGAAATCCTCACGTACTGAAGCTCGGGGGCACCAAATTGATTCATCCATGCAATGGGGCAACCGCATAGCAACCGCATAGCAACGCAGCATCCTGAATGATTCAATGATTGATTGACTTTGGGCTCGCTCAAAATCCCGCGTGCTGCTCTTTGTCCCAGTTTGCTCCCTTGGTGTGTTTGTTCCCTTCGAACCTGAGCGGTGCTCGCCTGCTCAACGATGCGTGGGAGGCTCCAGTTCCAAGCACAAGAATCGGCCTCAGCCCGAAGTCCCAGTGTAACTTCATCAACTTGGCTGCGGCATGTGCACCATGTGGTGCTGACTCACCCATACAGTGGGGTGCCCATCTTGTGCCATTGCCAAACCAGGACACGCCCGTCACCGCCCAGCGTGATGAGGCGGTACGCATGGCTGCGCGTCCCATACTTGTTGGCATCTGCAGGGCACTCGAAGGCATCGCATGCAAAGCATGCATAAGCCTTTGACATTGTGGGGTCAGTCGCTTGAGTGCTGAGTGCCGACTGCAGCGCTCATGAGGTTGCATTCAGGCGGCAGGCATCGAAGGTGCAGGGATGAAGCAAATCGCATACTGGGGAGATCAGATCTGATCGCCGTACCGGTGATGTTGTACTGCCATGCCAATGACACGACTGGCTCCGTGTGGCGTGCGTCCAGCAGCGCATCGCTGCGCCCCACCTGCGCAAGGCGCAACGTAGTACATCCCACCAAGGTGTCTTGCAACGTTGCGTCTTCGCATTGTGCAGTGAGCTGAAAGAGTGGTACCATATTGCCGGTTGAGCTGGACATTTCCACGCAACCGACTTCAGTACAGTGCACAACAGCCTGGTACAACAGCACAACGGTGGTGTCACCGTCCAGAGATGAGCACGCCAATGCAAGCGCCCCCCACCCACCCACCTGAGGATCTCCCTCCTTTGACATGTCCCACACGTACACCTCGCCAGTGAATGTGCCACCTGCGATGAGCGCCTGCAAGCGGTAGCAGAAGCACATAGGTATACACACACATGTCCTCCATCTTTGCGCACACACTGCATGGCCCCACGGGACAAACAGTATGACACACACGGAAGGGGCATCAGATCAGACCTCTGCCATCAACACCATCAACAGCATCAAAAACGATCCCTCAGGGTCACCCTGTGAGCCTTTACCGTGCATGCCTTGACGTACGAGGCCAGCATCGAATACCGGCGAGGCATCATACTGGCCCTAACTGGTGAAACGCAACAATCGCTGTGACGCTGTGACGCTACTGCCCTGCCGTGGGGTGTGTGTGTGTAGGCCGGCCTGTGTGCACTTGCTTGCGGCCACGGCAGCCGCGTGAATTCAATGGTGCACATCATGCTCGTACACCACCCAGCTCACCGGATGTGCCGGGTGGAAGGCGCAGCACATGAGGCAGTTGTCCACCTCCACCTTGGCGTCCGGCCTGCACCACGCAACCAACCGCCCACAAAACCATCACAGCACATCACCGCCGGGCCGTCAACCAATTGCGCAGCACACAGCCCCGCCGAACCTAGCACACGGGTGTGCTTGCAATGGCGCCCTGCAGGCGCCAGGGCCACCCCAGCCGCGGTGGTGCCCGCATGCAACGAGCCTGAACAGTTGTGCGTTACTCACAGTGACTCATGACATGCATGCACGGTGCACGGGCCCTGTACCACATCAGTTGAAGCTCCCACGTCAGCCTCTTTTGTGAAAGTTCATGTACAGGTACAGGGCGAGAGCAGGGCCAGCGCACCACCAGCTTTCGCCACAGTGCCACAGTGCCGCACCTTGTTGTGCTGACCTCCTCCTTGCCGATGTTCCAAGTGGCCAACAGGCCGGGCAGCTCGCACCAGCCGGCCACGTCAAACCTGCGGCAGGGGCCGACACCCGCATAGCCCGGGGTTGGGGGCTCATCATGACTGTACCCAACCCCCTTGGGGGAGCCTGTATGACACTGTGACGGCCATCGTGCTGCTCGGCTGCCTGCCATGGCCGTCGTCGTGGGAGGCGTGCAACGAGACTAGCATATGTAGTTCTGCTTCTACGCACAATTTTGTCCGCGATCAAGGCATACCGGTGGTGTACCTACCATACACAAGTGACCTGCGGGGGGAACCGCAAGACCAAACGGCGTACCGCACCTGCCGTACGAAGCAGCGATCGTTTGGCCCGTGGAGCTCCAGGACAGGCTCGTCACCACCAGCGCTGCCGCGCCGCCGGCGCCTGCGGGCGCCCCGCGCGCCGCTCCCGGGCCGATGCCGCTAACCAGAGAGTCCTCCAGGGAGGCGCCGCCGCCGCCCACGCCCCCCACGCCAACGTTGCCGCCGGCCCCGATGGTGGGCGCGGTAACGGTTTGCGGGAAGGCTGTCAGGAAGTGAAGGCACGTTGCGGGCTCCTGGAAACGCATGAGCCCACAAACACAAACCACTACGTCAGCTGTATTCGCTCAACCGCAAGCTTTGTGACCGCCACTGCTTTCCGGCTAGCATGCTACGTGGGTCATACCGGTTATTGCTGGCTCAACCATACGGACCATGCCTTTGGCCCAAAGTTTGGGTGGTCGCAAACACCGTTAGCTGCTCAGGCATCAGGGGGTGCGCCCCGCCATCTGTAGGCTAGGTGGACGAGGAAACACACTTCAACACTTGCTGCCGTGACAACCAGCAAAGGCATCATCCGCGCTGCCGCAGCAGCAGCGGCCTGGTGCCGGCTATCCTCAGGCACCAGCTGAGCTTGCGAAACCGCGCCGCCGCCTCCCGCGCTCCCCAGCACTGACATGGCGGGAGGCGGAGTAAAGAGTTTCATGTACACGAGCGCTTATGCACCACCAACAGCTTCAGTGTTGTCATAGGCCCGCATGCGTGAGGAATCCCCCGTTTGACGGCATGCACACACCGCACCGCCCTCCCTGTCCCGCCCCCCCTCCAGACTGCACCACCAGTGTTATACCGAGTACCTTCCTGCCTCGCAGGCTGTCATGCATAGGACATGGCTTTGTTTTGGACACCATGTTCCATGCGCTTGCGCACCTGGGCTGCCGCACCATCCAGGCGTGCAAGCGGCTCCAACACCTCCGCCTCCTCAACCGCCTTCACGAGTTCCGCGCACACCAGCGGCTCAGTCCTGCAACCACAGCACATGCAATTGAGCGAATCCAGGTGAGGTGCGTTAGTGCGTAGCAAACGAATAAACCCGGTTCCATGCGGACATGCTTTCGTAACACAGCACCCAGCACATACGTTCACTGCCAGCTGCACCTGGCTGCAGACTTGCGAGTTGCAGTATGGTGAGGTGCAGACGAGGTGTGCTGGTAATGCACGGTACTGACAGGTGCTTGCTTGCTCACGCACAGGCTGGGCGCAAGCACGCTCGACCCCTCAGCGACCCCTGACCACGCCATGTGTCCATGGCCCCATGCAGCCACTACATGGACTCCGTGGCAACACTTTCTCCTGGTAAGACACGCAGGGGCGTTGGCACCCTAACTTGTAACCGTTGTCTGCTTGCATAGGCATGCCCGTATCGGGCTCGTTGTGTCATGGCATGACACAGTCCTGTCTTACGCATGCCTGTCGGACGGGCGTGCGTAAGACGGGAAAAAAGCATGCACTTGTTGTGTACGCACAGACGAGCTCGGCGCGTATGAACACACTCGTTATGCAAGCATGTACGCTGGTGCCGCTGTCCGATGCACGAAATGTAAGCGTGTGACCCATAGCAGACGAGCGCCACGTTCGTCGCAACACAACTGATTAACAGCAGAGCTTATAAATGTGCCCTATGAACGGCTGTCTGCCTGCCTATGGTCAACATGTGCCAAGGGTGCTAACCCCGGCTGCGGCGTGTTGCAAATAATGGAGAGCTGCCGAGAACTCCGCAGGCTGAGGGCCAGGAACATATGAAACAAATACGTTGCAGGAGACTGCACGCACTCTACATTGTTTGGGTGGCGCAATCGTGCACCGAGGCTCACCTGCTTAGGAATCCCGGCAACCCTTGCAAGCTGGACGCAGTAGGAGCGGGTGCCTGACTGTTGTCATCTGTCTGAACAGCTTTGTCTCCTGCTGTTGTGGTCTGAGTTTCTATTTCTCCATATTGCAAGGGCTCGGTCCCCACTCCCGCGGTTGAAAAGTGTTGCTGCACGTCGTTCCACGTTGACTGCACATCTATCTGCAAGCAGGCAAGTGAACAGTGTCGAGTTCAAATTGGTTCCCTTCATGTACCTGCTATCGATAGCAAAGCTTCCTCGTGGCAGTGGAATTGAGGTTGACGCGAAGACATGTGCCAAGAAGCGCAGCGGAACACAGCGCCAAGGTGCAAACCAGGAATGGTTAAGATGCGTAGAGCAGGATGTGCACATGTAAGAAGCATCGTTCTGACCGATCCATCCTTGGGGTGCACGTCTTCAAAGTCCGGGCTCTGGTCCACAGCTGGCATGCTTCCGTGAGCGTGTGGGACTGAGCTTGCAAATGTACACTAGACAGTGACCAGGTGAGGAAGCACTACCATGGCATAAGTTTAGCACAGTATTGTAGTTTGCCTTCTCCTGTCTCCAGCAACCAAGTTAACCGTGGTTACGTGATCATGCAAACATAGTGGTTTCGTTCTAAAAGTTGTAAAAGGACTCCAGCCTGTGTATTGTGGTAGCCTGGCCTCAGAACAACACACCTTGCTATGGTGAGCAAATTTGGGGCGTGTTCGTACTTCGTGTGCGTTGGAGGTTGGTCTCGGAATGCATGTTAAACAGGCAATACAGTTCCTCTTTTTACAGTTCCGCCCAGTGGCCATGCACCTTGCAAGCTAGAATCATGACCACAGTTACAGCCTGCACACCTTGGCCGCTGTAGAATGTCATGTGTGAAGGCAGTGGTCATACGTTCAGTGCCACAGCCCAGCGGGCCACAGCCCTGATGAATGCAGGTCCTCCAGCCAGCCAGCTGCGTGCACCTCAGTCTGTCAAGCAGGAGTCAAACGCGGCATTTGCCACAGATTTGTGTGCCAGAAGTTGCAGGGCTGGCAGGGCAGGCAGGTCCCCCCCCCCGCCCAGCCCAGCCTCTTGCTGACTACACCGGCATGCACATCGAGTACCGCAGTCAACGTGTAAGCCAAACATGTGTCGCATCACGACAGAAGCATCACGTTCAGGGGAGCATAGCGCCACCCTTGCCTCAGCAGGGGGCACATACACTCCGTCCCTCACCCTCTTGCCTTGGTGTGCTACAGCCTGATGGTATATATTAATACATGCGTGTTGTTTAGGGCGGCAGGGGTCACAGGGGGCGGCAGGTGAGGGGCACACGCAGTGTTGCTGTGACGTCCACACAAGCTCAGTGAAGCTGAGGCACCTCGACACACGCAGCATCAGGTGGAGAGTGGAGTCGTCAATTCCACACTTGGAGGTACAACATACACGTGTGTGAAAAGCCCAGCATGCACCCCAGTATACAAGGTGTGCCTTGAGTCCTTGACTCATGAAGGACTTAGTAGGCGCTCGCTGTGCAGGGGAAGCAACACAGCAGCACTCCACTGTGGCCCTACCAGACAGGGTGTGATGGGACGTGCGTGGCACGCAAGAGGGCGGTGCGCGCGGCAGTAGTGCTTGCACCGTCATGCCCGCATGCAATCCCAGTAAGCTGGCCAAGCCGTTTATATGCTTACGGCGTGGTCAATGCAACCTCCAAGTGTTTGGTCGCACGCGGCTGTGGCGAACGCCACTGCCACATCGCTTTATTACCAACGGCAGTAATGTTGCAGTTCCTGAAGGCAAACAGCACTGCCGTTATTATTGAAATGCCACAAGCAAGCAACACCCTAACGAAACACGAGTTGCGCTGCCTAAACACAGGGATTGGGACGGTGTTGGCAGGCAGCATCAAATAGGATCGGATAGGGCCCGAACAAAAAGTCAACAAAGAGGCAGCCTTGGCATGGATGAAGTGGGAGGCGTTGCATACCTAGCGCGCTTTGTTGGTAGGGAACACCCATTGATTGAGGCCCGTGGAAAGGATGAATGTGGGCGGTTATTATCGAAAAACTCAATAAGCTACGGGGCAGGGCCTCGGTTGGCAGTGCATGAAGGCCATGCAGGGCTTGGGGTAGGTGCCATGCATGCATGAATGCTTGCTATGCATGGCACAGCGCTGCATCACGCATGGCGCACGCAATTGGGTCATGCCGCAGGTTTGTCCTTGCGGCGGTGCAATCAGAGCAGGCGCAGTTGATTAGATAGTCCACCACACCAATTTCAGGTGCGCTTCGTAGAGCAAAATGGCGTTGGACTTACCCCAGGCGGGTCAGGAGGAATAACAACATACAGTACTGGCCACTGGTGAACCAACAGACCTATTTGGCTGGTGGACACTGGACAGTCCACACGTTTATTGGTAGGCGTTAATGAATGCGTTGCACGCGGCTTTTATCGCTGCTACATCGATGCGTCTCTTGTGCAAATAATTGTATAAGCTGGCCGAGCAACGGCAGAGTAATTAATCGTCATTATGACGACACAGGCAGGGATGAGCGGTTATTTGCCGATTGCGCAGCAGCGGCGGCTGCGCAGGGAGAGGAAGGACACTGATGCTGATGTCAACACAGCCAACAGGCTAGGCACGGCAGCTGGGTGCTCAGGGTGAGGCGTGGCTCTCGCTCATGCGTAGCACTGCACTGTGGCGACATCCGTGCAGTCGCCCCCCTCTTGCTTGAGCGTCATCGGGCAGTCGCGGATGTAGGAGTCTGACGGCGTGCAGTCCACCTGCATGTGTGCGGGATTACGTGAGCAAGGCAGCACACCGCGTCAAGAGCATACGCGGCGTGAAAAGCGTATGCACAACATGTACGGCACAACGGCGTATGTAGATGGTCCCCAGCCGGCGGCAGCCCAGCCGTAGTTGCCCACATGCAAGGGCGGTGAAGGAGGTTGGTTTCTCACATGCACGGTGTTTCCGATCGACCATACATGAACGGCAGACACACCACCAACCCGTGCACCGCACTGCACCAGGCGAGTGTGCTTGCTGTACCTGAGTGACAGTGCTCCAATCCTGGGGTGAGGTGTCTGGCTCAAACATGACACCACCGTAGTAGCCGGCCTGTGAGGACACGAGTGGCACAACCAAGGGGGTCCACTGAGCAAACAACTCAAGCACGCGGGTCGCAATACGCCAGCATACGCTCTGCTACCTCAGAGAGCATGAGCCGCTTGGCCGACACGGTCCTGACGCAACCTGGCATAGCAAGCTCTCTACTATGGGTGCTTCAAGCAAAGCACTGTGCCTGCATCTGTTGTGCATGCTTGCACAAGTTTATGCACAAATCCACGGGCAAGCCAAACTCCTCCGTTGTTGTACGAAACCACATGACCGCTGTGAGCCTCATCACTGGGAGACTGTAAACGCATGGTACAGACGCATGGTACAGACGCAACGGCGGCACACATTACACAGTTATGCCATTGCCACGCACCTGGTTGCAGAAAGCGTTGGCGTCGTCGTCTGTCCAGCCGTCAGCGCAGATCGTGTTGCATGTGTCCTCGTCCGGGAGGCACAGCCACGCCCAGCCATACGTGCTCTGCTGCCACCCGCCGTTTTGCCACAAAGAGATTTTGAGCGCTGTCCCATCCGGGAGGGTATCTGCATGTACGCGATGCAGCAAAATGGGATACAGATAGGTGACTAGCAATTAGGATTATCAGTTTGAAGAGCAGGACGCGATGCGCAGGATGAGATGCGCAGACAATTAGGGTGCAGCGAATGCTGTGCAAAGGCACCAGGCTGGCCACCTGAAATCCATGCATTGGTTATCAGCCGGCATTTTATGCATGCAAAGGGTAGCGCCTGAGGAGGTGAGGGAACAACCGGCATCAGGTGCAGGCACGGGCAGACGTGGGCGCCTGCTGACTTTTGCACAAGCAAGGCTGCAGGTGTCAGCCAGTCATGGGCAACGTGGCCGGTAGCTGCAAGCAAGGTCAGCCACGGTTGCACATGCGCACACACACACATAATACGGTGTCCTATTATGGTCAGCAGTACGTACCGCCACCATCTCCTGGCGGTGGTGACTCAGGTGGATCTGAAGGGGCTGAAGGGGCGCTGCAAGCAAAGCAAAACAAGCACGTGGGGGCTCGGAGCAGATAAGGTGGCTGGGACGGGGCTGGGGAGGAAAGGGTGCAGGGGGAGTAGGGCCAAAAGCAGCATCCCAAGTACCACCGCCACATTGTCTGCACGCCCGTGTTGGTACAACCATGCTGCATGACTTACACAAGGGCAAAGCTGCAAACACGCTCAGTCTGTGTGGGATTCACGGTTCTGTTCTGTGTGCATGAACGCGATAGCGATGTGCTTGACCATGTCTCACTGTCGCATGTCGCGGTCGCAGCGCCCGCGCTGCAGTCATCGGCCGAGTCCACCAGCTGCACTTGGCAGTCCGTGAAGGCGTCGCCGTCATTGCAGGTCACCTGCATCACGCCACGCGCATCCACGATGCTGTGCGTCAGCGAGTGTGGATCAACTGCATGCAGGTTGCTGGCATACCGCATCCCAGTTGTGCACCCTCCACCTTCGGCGTGCCCGAGCATGTCCTTGCAGTACATCATTTGCCTGCCGCATCAATCCTCAAACCTGCTGAGCTTATCAGACGCTGCATGAGACAAAACTACACATACGCATGTTTCCCCGTCACAGGAGCACGCACAAACATCCTAGTACACCCACACAGGGCGCAGTGGCGCACAGCCGCACGCACCCCCACCAGCGGTTGGCCGGCACTGGATCTAAACTGCTCTAATAGCAGCCTGAGCTCGTCTCCCATAACCAAACGCGCACCTGTGTATACTTGACAAATGCCGACCCGGAGTCTGTGGCGGAGCTAGCATAGCCATCTGAATATCCGGCGCCCTGGCAGAGCGCCTTGGCGTCAGCGTCGCTCCAACCGTCCGCACAGATTGAATCGCAGTAGTCCGTGCCTGCCAGCAGTATGGACAGCCGACAGGGCCCGGCCGGTATGTCAGCAAGTTGTTGACACACTTACTATCACCACAAGGAGCCCTCTACGTTATGTAAGGTTGCGTGCGATCGTGCCCCTCATGCAATGAATCCGATGCGAGACAGCCCAGGCACTGAGGTGGCAAAACGTACCCATACATGCGACAGGCGTGCTTTAAAGAACGCGCTTTCCATAGCGGCCGTTGGACATGCCAGTCCTTCTAAAGGCTCTGCCTGTTTCTTCCAGCTCTCACCTGGAGCACACACCCAGACGACGCCTGAGACGCCGCTCACCCAGTCCTGGCTGTCGGAATCATACGTAAGGATTCGCACCGATGATCCCAATGGGATAGAGGAGTCCAACACGGGCGGAGGGGGGCTGGGCGGCGGAGGCGAGTGATTTGGCGGCGACCTGAGCCCGCCTGACTTGGTGCACGCCACGGTGGCGGCGCCGCTCTGGCAGACATCACCCGAGGAGCTGTCAAAGAGCGCCATTGTGCAGCTGAAGAAGTCTGTGTTGGCACCGCATGCGACCTGCATGCATCCAAGGAGCACCCCAAACATGCCACGCGTGCACACACGGGTCAGGTTTATTCCTATGCTATGCACCTGACCAAGGCAGCACAGCGTGATGCAGGGTTGATCCCACTTTGGCTTCTGCATGCGGGCAGGTAGGCAAACAGATGCGTGCTCACAGTGCTAGGATGAGCATGTGGAGAAGGCGCATGGCGGCTCGTGCGCTTGTGCTGCACACTCTCAATCAGAGCCATGTAACGGTATGTTGCCCATCAGCCCAGCATCCACTGCGCCTTGCTTGGGGTGGCCAATCTGTCGCCCCTACTAGCCCTACCTGCGTACGGGCCACCCAGTATTGCGGCATCCACGACACCGCCGCCGTCGCCTTGCCGCTGGCGTAACCCTGTGGCCGTGATGCAAAGACAGACACACCTCTGCACAATAAACGTCGCTGACACAAGCTAACACGCACGTCAGGGAGCAAATGCTTGGGCGTTCGCCAGAGCAGCGACATAGCACAGGTGACGGTGGTTGGATGCAGTGCCAGCTGACACACAAGCATAAGGACATGCACCTCATCGGGCATGGCGTTCATGTGTCATAACGCACGCCAATGGCTGTCAACATCAACGCCAGTAATTTTACTGCGTGGGCAGGCAGCGCATGTCGTTTCAGGCCACGCCATGAGGCCTCGACGCACCAGCGATCTGCAGAAGGAGTTGGCGTCGGCGTTGCTCCAACCGTCCGCACAAATGGTCTTGCACGTCTGGTCACCAGGTATGCACAACCAAGCCCAGCCGCTGTCTGCCGTATACCAGCTGGTGCCCTGCACGTCATACAACACAGCACAGTCAACCTGTTCAGTCATGAGTCAGCCATGGAAGATGGCTGCACGCGTAGATAAAGAGGTCACCAAGACCTGATCAAAGGCAACCTAGCAGAGGCTCGAACAATGACCAGGTGCACGCTCAGGTGTGCACATCCGGGCAGCAGCGCTACTTACATCAGTGGCATACACCTTCAGCGACGCCCCATCCGGGAGCGAGCCTGCCACGCAACGCACACACAGCGGCCAGCCGCATGCCACAACCATAAAGACGCAGCCTTGCTGGTGCGTGTAAGACTCCCACGGCATGTTACACTGGCAGTACATCTGAGGGCCCTGGACAGAGCTTCTCAGACGCAACCACATGCCCCTTTTCGGAGTATGTCAAGACTATATGGCCCGGCTTGGCTTGGGATGATGCAGCATTGGAGGCAGATCTTCCCTTGCGCCATCCTAAAGCAATCACATGCATCCGCGTATCAGTCTCCACCCTCAGGGCCTGTGTATCTCACCTCCTCCCTGATTTGACGGTGGCGGAGGGCTGGGTGGAGGGGAGGAGGGCACACCTGAAGGCGACGACGGTAGCGCGACCTGCTCGCCCAATGCACAACACATGTATGCAGGCGGCTTGTCAGCATTTGCAGCATCTGCCAAACGCAGTGCATGCTGATGCATCCTCGCACCGCAAATGAGCCGAGACCATCCCTGACAGCAACAAACCCTCAAGCACCAAGATGACAGCGGCAATGCTGGTATAGCTGACTGACTGGCGGCACCAGCTAGGGACATGCCGTGCTGGTGAAATGCGCGGCCGCTCACTTGGATGCATGCGCGGGTGACGGTGACGCTGGGTCCCGTCACTCCTGAGTCACCCTGGAGCAGCGCGTTGCGGATGATGCACCTGCGCAGTAGTGCGTTGTGGATGCCACACACACCTTTCAGTGATGTGCCTATGATTTCGGCAGGAAAGAATGGACCAGAAGGGGAGCGACACAGGAGATAGGAGTCCAAGAGGGAGAAGGATGGCGGCGGTGGGGGGAATGCAATAGTTTGCTGGTAAGTGGTAACCCTGCACATGGACATTGTTGCATGTCGATCTGCATGCGCAGCCGCCACGCCGGTCTCTGAGTGCAGCTCTAGCAAGGCACCCGCTCTTGACGCAATTAGCTAGCCGGATCGTCCCTCCTCTGGCTCCCACCCACCTGCCGTCCTTGCTGATGACAAAGTGAGTGCAGGCGGTGCTGTCGAGGCAGGCCTTGGCGCAGTCGGCGCCCCATGTGGTGTCGCCGCTGCCACCGGGGGAGGGCGCCACTGTGGAGATGTCCAGGTCGCTGCCAGATATATCAAAACTATCCTTGCAGTAGAAGTAGCCTTGACATAGCAGGGCATGAACATGCGGAGATTGCACATTTGCATGAGACAGTCAGGAGTCAGGTAGCGTGCGTGGGCCGGCTTTGGTGGCAAGACGGGTGGGAGGGTGGGTGGGTGCCTGACAATGCGCTGGGGTTCCATAGCAGTCAGCAGGGACTGGCATGTTTGGTGCTGTGGGGGTGGGGGCGGGTGGCATGAAAAAAAGATGAACCTCACACGTTCACAGCCCACAGTGGCAGGCGTGCGGCCATGCTATCTGCTGTCCCATACCGCTCGTATGCGCGTTAACTCACTGTATTTGGATGCCCACACAAATCAGCTGAGAGCGACGGTGCTGTTTGGCGCGGTACGGCCCTCAGTGCCGCTGTACACGCTGAGGGGCCCCAGGCGTAGGTAGCAGTCGCCCGAGTTCATCAGCACAAACAGCGTGCATTGGCTGCAGCAGCAGTACAAAGCGTGCACGACAAGGCACCGCTAAGCACATCACTGTGCAGACCTGCACTGCAGGTAGTTGGCAACACGCTTGCTATCACTAGCACTTGTAGCTGAATTCAGCACAACCTTAGGCTTAGGCGTTCCTTCTATCTCCTTGCAAGCTGAACTCCACTGGTACTAGTAGCAGTCCCTATAGTCCCACTGTTCCCACTGGCCAGCAGCTCACCTGTCTGTGTCACAGGCAGCCCTGCACTGGTCCTCCGTCACACGGCGCAGCACAGGCGTCTTGCTGACCGGCTGGCCCGACACGTCATAACCAGTGATACAGCCCAGATGCCTGGCCTCTGCACATGCAGCAGAAGCGTCCAAGGCACTTGCATCTTCAGCCAAAACATACCATTGGAACTTGAAAGCCTTACAAACATGCGGCCGGTCAGGTGTTGACTCCCGTACCGCTTAGTGGAAGCCCAAATTGGACCATGTCCGTGTTTAGCAGTCATTAGCTGTGGTGGACTTACTGCACACGCCGCATGACAGCTTGCAGTTGCTTTGCATCCAGGTCCCTTCATCGGCAGACACACACAGGCCTGCAGGGGCACCCGCCACAAACGTGGGGTGTAGGTGACACATGCTGTGAGGTGCAGATGCAAACCACGTGTCGGCGTCTGTCCCACTGCAAGGCCCAGACACGGGACTGGCAGCAGGGCGCTGGAACAATCATCGGCGCTGGCGTGGCAGGAAAACAACAGCATGCCTGCTAGCTACTCCAGTAGGTCAAACGGCCATTGCCAGACTCTTCACATGCAGGCACTGCTAGCAGCTGCCGGTGCTGCTGCCAGTGCTGGTGCTAATGCTGGTGCTGCCACATGACCTGGAAAGATGTGCACATGCTGCCTTCATGTAACGCGCCCGGTAGCAGCTATCTGCAACCCCAAACACAGCATGCCCTCGCCCTCTCCCTCTCCCTCCCCATGCCCCTCTCCATCCCCCTGCCCTCACCTGCATCAGCCCAGCTCGGGCAGTCGATGAAGCTGTCAACACAGTCACCACCGGTTCCAGCATTCGGCGGCGGTGAGGGTGGCGGCGGTGAGGGCGGCGGTGGCGACGGCGAGACATACACCCGTGGGGGTGGCGGTGAGGGTGGCGGGGGTGACAGTGGGGGATTGGGCGGCCTGTTCGTGTTCTTGGGCGAAGGCGGGGGTGATTTTGGGGGCGGGGACGGCGGGGGCGGGGATCGCGGGGGTGGCCTCGGAGGTGGTGATGATGTGGGGCCGCTGCCTCCATTAGGGCACTCGGATGCTGAGCTCGAATACCGACAAACGCCCACGTCAATGCTGTCAACCTTTAAGCAGGTACCGTAAACAGCAGGCCAGCAGGCCCGTCAAATATAGTACCATGGTACAAATACAACAAGCACAGTAGTCAAATACGCAAGGCAAGAACGGAATGAATCTGAGCAAGGACCCCGATCACACTTGTGACCTGGCTGCTGGCAGCCAGCAACACATGAAAAACAACACAGGAAAGCACGCATTATGAAGAGCGCTCGCTTGAATCATGACCCCGGATCCCTCACCTGGGCGCCGCTGGTGTGGAGCGCTCCTACACTGAGCACAACGCGCATGTCTGTCATGATGTAGCGCCCGCTGCTGGGCGCAATCGCATCCCAGAACGTCACCTGAACGCATGCAGCGCAGGCCATGACATGCTTGTCAGCAGAGCGGTACGCTTTCACTCGGTCCGCAGATGCAGATCAACGCATGGCGGTTTACCCTCATAGCATTTGCTTGACACAGCTGAAGTGCTGCAGTTGCAGTCATCAGGGGGCTTGGTTACGTCTTGGAACTTGCCTTGGGATCACCCCATGCCAGGAAGTTGTTGTCAATGGTTTGGTTTATCACATGGATGTGAACCTGCACGCGAGAACGGCACGAGAAGCCAGCCTAAGACTCAGTGCTCGCCGTGGACAAGCGTTGAAAGGTCAAGGGACAAAGCACAAGGTGCACGTGTGTACACACGCTGCACAGGGACCGTACACCTTGCAGCAGTACTGCGGTACTGCAGTACTTGCTGTTGTATTGGTTGTACCGCACCTTGCCGCTGAAGGATGAGTCCAGGTCAGCGTCCCCTAGCCGCGCCACACGCACGCTCACATACATATTGAGAGTGTAGGCGCCGCCAAGCCACACGGGTGTGATCTGTACACAGGAATGGACGACAAGACAGTCACCACGCACAAAACTGCAGAATGATGCACCATGTTTATGGTGCTTGTACAATGCAAGCGGCACTTGGTGCAATCCTACAGAAGGTGGCGCTTAGTAACTACACAAGAGACCCTAGGTTAAGTGCAAAGGGCAAAGGGGTCAAGCATTAGGAGGCAGCTTTCTTACCTTGATTGTGCTCTGTGCTGATTTGTACGTGGCCGGGACCTGCAAGGTCGAAATGGTGCAGGCCAAAAGTAGCTCAAATCGGTGTTGTGGACAGCAAGCAGCAACCCAAGGCAGCACATCAACATGAGCCCAGCTTCTGGTGCGCGTCTTACGCATGCCCACGCACCGTGTATTGCTGCCATGTGGCAGCAGGCAGGCTCGCATCGCTAAGCGTGGCGATTGTGTTGGCCCAGCCCAGCCGCCACAGCTCAGGCGCACTAGGGCACGCGTTGGCGCTGCCCTGGCAGGTCGTGTCGTCGCCATACTCAACACCGGCGCGCGACCAGCCGTGATACAGTCCAAAATTATGTATCTGCTCCTGGAGGGCTGCGGGCAAGGATACGGCGTAGCAAACACGAGGCACAGCGCATGGCGGGTAAGGCGCCCCGAGCTGTAAACAAAGTCTGGCAACAGCCGGGCCCTGCATAAACTGACCACAACAATGTGTTGTCGCTCCCTACGTAACCATGAGGACGGCTCATGCTCCGCAGCTTCCTGTGCTGCCACGGCTGTGCTGGTCCTTGTGTTTGTCCCAGCGATGTTTTTGGATTCGTTGGGGGGGGGGGGTCCAGGCGTGGGGTCCGACCTGTCCTGTCCTGCTGCCGCTTGCTTCGGCAGCACTTCACGTGCCTCGGATGTTGTCCTCAGAAACCATCGCTGCTGATTAAATAATCAATGCTGATGATTTATCGTGCCCCCTCACATGCTTCCCGCTTCCCCGGCCCCCCCCCAACGCACCTGTGCCCAGCTCCTCCACTCCCGCTGGTTCACCCCGCTTGAAGGAAGAGCGAGTTGCCCGGCACCCACGCAAGGCCGCTCCAGCGGCAAGTGTACATGAGGCCTGGCGGCATGATGTAGTGGAAGAACTGGTACTGCGCAAAGGCGGATGCGCCCAGCGCCGCCTGGCCCAGCGCCTGCGCCTGGTCCTCCACGTACTGATAGTCACAGTCCTGGTACACACGCGCCTGCGCATGCATAAGCATGCATGCACCATGAGTTTCGCATTAGGCAGCAAGCCGCATCACTTGATCAATTGATGCTGGCCTGGCGATGAAGGGTTGTGCGGAGCGGGTGAAAGGGCGCAGTTGAGTGTTGCACCGACGTGCGCAGGTGAGGGGCGAACCACCGTTCCCGTTGAAAACACACACGCCATGAATGCGACCGATGTGCTATGCAGGTATTTAGGTGTCGGTGGTTGTCCAGCTTGCACTAATCAGCATTAATCGTGCAGGAGAGTTTTGCTGACCTGTTTTCTGCCCAAAACGGCAAACGTAGTATGCAGGTCAGCGGCGGGTCAGCGGGACCTTTTGGAATGCTGAGCGGGAAACGAGGATCGACCTAAGCCAAAGCTGCAATTAAGTGCCTGGTTCGCGAGTGTGCAAGTACCACTTACATCGCATGGCAGCTGCGCCTCCACCACCCTGAACGTGGCCTGGTTGTAGGTGACGCGGTTGTATGAGCACGCCGCCAGGGTGCCGGCGATGTTGGGGCTGGACCAGTACAGGTCCCTCAGCGCCTGCGTTCACGTGAGGCACACATGACCGGGCGGGTTCAACAGGTCACGCTCGCGTGTCAAGCGCGTGTGCTGAGGCAGGTTGCTAGAGCTGCCTCACCAGCGCCTGCAGTCAATCGGCAATGCTGGCAGTATGTGAATGTGCATGACGTATGTTTTTGGCGATTACACTGTTATGAAGCTGTCAGCTGGTGCCTGCACATGCAGGTGCCTCATGCACCGCATGCTGACGAGGCCAAGAAGCACTTCTGTAAGTCCGTAACGCTACGTCCAACCCACCTGCTGAGTGTATCCAGCGGCATTGCCGCACTGCTTGAGAGATATGACCAGCACGTTCATTGCCATATCGACAGACCTGCAGGTTGGGTGGGGTTCATGCAGGTGGGAATGAGTCCACATGGCTTGAGTGCACAACTGCACATGCATGTGCATGCACTTCCATCACTGATTGCATTGCATACGGTGTTGCACCCTGCATGTTCGCTGCTGTACATGATTAACCCCATCCACACAGAATCGTGATTCATCCATTGGAGCCACACCGGCACAAAATGCGCGCATTTCAGTTCACTCTTCGCTGCAGGGGTCCATATTCACCCACAGGTGGCACTCCAGGGGCTCTGTAGGACCTGGCGGTGCCACCAATCGATGTTGGCCCAACCATGGTCCCCCAGCGATCAGCAAGGCACTCACGTTACAGGTGCCGGGACAGCCAGCTTCACAGCATAGCCTATCGTGACACAGGAGTACCGTCCCTTCAGCTGCACGAGACCGCACATCAGTGTTATCCTGCTGCCAGGAGAAATGAGCGTTGTGTTGTCGTCCGCCGAGCGAGGCTGCGCTGGCAGCATCACTGCTGAGTTGTTGAGGCTGCGAGCTTGAAGCTTCCAAGAGACGCTGGCATGGGTGTTGGCAAAGAACAGTCGGCCTTTGGGCACACAGCAAGGAACACAGGACAAGCACGTAGGCATGGCAGGAAGGCCTCCCTCTGTCAGGTTCATGGTGCACAAAACTCTGTCGACACGCAGCGTTGGTGCTCGTGCAAGGCAGCTTGCGCTTAACTTCATAACAGGAAAACGAATCACTGTGCAAGTGTGTGTGGTCTCACCACAACACTTGTCTGCATGCAAGACCGCCGGACAGGCATGTTGGCGCGGGCAGGCTTGAGCACGCAGCACGCACCTGTCAGCTGTGTGGGTATAGGCGTTACCAGCCGGCCCATCTTGGGCTCAGGAGGAGGAGGGCTTGGTGGTGGAGGCCGTGGAGGCGGAGGCCTTGGTGGTGGGGACCTTGGTGGAGGGCTGTTGATTGGGTTTTTCTTTGGAGGAGCGGAGGAGCAGGAGGAGGAGGGCTTGGTGGTGCTTTCCTCCTCTTACCTAACAAACTCCGTCCCATGGAGCGTGCTTCGTTCACCGACAACTTGTGTTGCTTGGAGTTAGCGGCGCTTCGTGGTCCTCCTTCCTCCAAATGATGGTGCCTGGCGTGCTTCACGCGTGACGATGCAAGCGACGTGTTAAAGACATTCGACTCGTCGCGCCAAGGAGGCAGTTGAGAACGAGCTAGCGATATAGTGCAGATGAGGAAGGTCAGGTGTCAGAAAAGTCCGCGCCCAATCATTGTGAAGGTTTTGTGCAGCCAGTTTGGATAGCCGAGAGCAAGCTTCTGGCCGCGCCGATTGTTAGGCGGGATGCTCCAGTAATACTTAAAATAGCGTCTATAGTCTATGCAGGGGTGAGCGTATCTGTGTACAACCATTCGCACACGCAGCACCAAACGCCCGCCACGGCCCAAGACCATATGTCGTCCAGAAACCACAGCCTGGTTGCAGCTCGGTGCAACAAGGAGTGTGAATACAGTGTGGACACGCTATCCAGGTGTATGCTACGCAAATGTATGAGCTATCCTCACGTGCACAGCGTCAACCCAGCATGTTCATCCAAAGGGATCCCTGCCAATCAAGCTGCTGAAGGGCCCCGCAGCTGCTTAGTGTGAGTCAAGGGCCATACCTGCACATAACTGGACAAAGTCATGCCAGCACCGTTGCTGCATAAGATATAACCTTGTTAGAAGCAGTGTGCCACCACCTCCTTGCATTTGCGTCAACGTGTCCGTTGCGACTTAATCCGTTGCGACTTAACGCGTCCCCTGCTGTGACAGATTGGTTGACATGCACTTGCCGCTGCGTGTCTTCCAGCTCACAGACTTCAAGACTGTGATGCTAAGCCCAATCCTTTCACCTTGCATCCTTGCTGTGTGCAAAGGACTGCAAGGACTGGTGTCGGCCTGGCTGCACGACAAGGCACAGCCTCAATCGCAGCCTGCTTTGTGTCGGCCTCTAGCGCTGCTTCACGCCTCTGCAGTCAACCTATGGTACATGGCAAAGAGGTGGAGGGCCATGTTGAGGACAATGCACGACTTGGGCCTGCGTGCTTCTGCAGCACAGCCCAGAGTGCTGCTGCCGCCAATGTGGATTCGCTGCTGGACCTGATTGGCATGCATGCTCACTGCCATTAGAGCGAATCCAACCCAGGCTTCAAAACATCACCAGGCTGGAGGTGCACGGGAATGACTACAGGAGGGGTTGCACCCCCCTTTTGTGCGAGGCTGCTGCGTACACGCATGCCTGCAATAGGGGTTTGGGCAGGGGTTTTAGGGTCAGGCGTCGCTCAGGTGCCACGTGCATGCTGCCGTGCCTGTGACCTTGCCAGGCTGTCCCTTATAGTTATGTGGTACATCCAGTCAACCTTCCAAATATGACAGAACAGTGCAAGGCACTCGTGCCGCGTGCAGTTCCGCACACGCTCACATCCACTCCTGCGTGTATCGCGTCAGGCAGGTCACACCCTGGCCCGACCCGGGGGAAAGGATCCTTCCTACCCGCCATCAGGGCACTGCGCACTGCTGCTGAGGCTCAGTCGATTGCGTGCAGGTGCATGTCCAGGCCAAGCCTCGGGCGGTCGCAACGCTGTGCACGCTCGGAACGCATCACGCTCGAGCGCCTTTGCCATGCAGAGGGTGCTCTTCTAACGAATAATGCACTGCAGGCATGCAGGCTGTACTCGCCGCGGTTGCTTCTGACACGGGCCTGCGGACCGACGGGCGACCACCACAGCCGGTCGCACGCACGCAGTACGCTTCCACGTTTCGTGTCATGCAGCACCAGCGTTTTGTTTTGCTGTCTGTTGTTGCGCAGTTGCCCGCCGTTCCCCAAGTCTGACAGTCTCGTGGTAGGGTCGTGCTGCAGGGTGCATGTCTCTTATTGTGCAGGTGGTTGCATGGCGTTGAATCAGTCGGTCCCTCCACATTACGCGATGGGCGCCGTGCATCCTTTACCCTGTGCAGCCTGTTGCTTGAGCTGCAGACACGCTGAGCTTCGTCAGGATTTCCTTGCACACACTTCTCCCTTTCCAAGCCTGCAACACCACACTATACTGCGAGACAGCCACGCTTCTGAGGTGAAGCACGTCACACGCTACACCACCGTCCGACTGCTACATATGCGGAACTTACACAGGGCACAGTAAACGCCAAGGCTTGTGCGCCTGCCCCTTGGGGTGCGCACTAGCCACTTTGCTGAGGAAGCACAGCGTGGGTGCGTAACAGCGCAGTGCCAGGATGTCGTTCCAGATTTACCGCAACACGTCGATAGGGGAGAGTCTCATGGAGACCATTGAGGAACTTGCAAACGAGGGAAAGCTACCGGAGGCTGTGGCCCTCTCAATCCTGAAGCAGTTTGACCACGTGAGTTCTTGTGCCGATGAGAGTTCAACCTGCTGACGCCTGGTGCGTTCCCTACAGAGATTCTTCACCCACTGTTGGCTGTGCACGCCTCTATTGAAACAACGGTAACACTCTGTGTTTCTCACTCATATTGTTTGGCTCACTGCACAGTCCATGTCGCACGCTGTGAAGAAGCTTGTCACCGGCAAGGCTACCATGAAGGCCGACATTGCAGTCTACAAGTACCACGAGAATGTAAGTCGCCATATATAGCTCAATACAGCAGAGGCTACACCAGGGTGCGCTATGCGTGCCAAACAGATCGTTGGCATCACCTATGGTGCAACGTGTGTTCTCCCTTACGTGCTGCATGAACGGAACCGCAGGTCTGGACGTTCAACTTGAAGGCTGTTGAGTTTAAGCTCAACCAGAGCGGGACAGGGTCTATGGCTAGCGTTGAGCCGATGAAGTGCGACACTGCTAAAGTGGTGGTAGTGGATGCCAAGCTCGCGGAGGGACAGACGTAGCCTGGGAGAGCAGCATAGCAACCACTCCGCAGTCCCACAACCTGCAGCTGCTGCCCCTGACCACCCCGCATAGTGGAGCACGCCCACTTGCGTCGGGCACCTGTCAGCCATATTGCGCAGCCCTGAACTGCAGCACCTCAGGCGGACTCTTGGTGCACAAGTTCACAACGGATGCATTTAGCGTGTCGTTGACGCGTGCATGCTATAGGATTCAACGCTGATTGGCTTTTTGCTGGATAACATGCACCGAGGCGCGTGGACAGTACTCAGTACAGGGCGAGGGTGACCCCATCATCATTCAGGTGCAGTTTCCTCGCTCATTCATGCAATGTTGTACCTGCCGGTGCTGGGCTTCATTGGAGTGTAAGGCACATGGTTCGTTCGCATACTGTGGTCGAATGAGCTGCAGCCAATGGTACTGGAGGTACTGGAGGAGCCAGGGGACGCGCACGATCTTTTCGTTGTTGAGCAGCGCTGGATAGCCTGCCTGCACTAGGTGTTGGTGACTAGCAACAGACACCAGCTGTGACAATCATGGTTAAGGTCCACTTAAATTCCACATGCGCAGCATTACTATGGACAGCATGGGAAAGCTCATGCATGAACTCGGCGAGTGGTCCTGCCGCATGCAAAGTGCCGACGGAGGCAATAAGGCTGCGACTTTCCCTACTGTACATTCGCCAAGCAGCACCCAGCACGAAAACCAGCAATCCTTTCATGTACTATACGTGTGGTGGCGATATGGCGCGCTGCCCATGACATGCCGCACGCAGGACTGCTGAAGCAACATATTGCAGCGGCTCCGCAAGGCATCTATATCCCTCAGCAATGTCAGCATATACAGCACGCCGCGGCGATGCAGACCCAAGGGCAAAGTAAACGAATACATGTGTGCATCTTCAGGAGGGTCCTTGCGCGCATAGTGGTTTTGTCGAATCGTGCAACCAACAGTGGCCGGCATCAGTTAGGTGGGCTGGCCATGAGGGTGGACCGCTGTGCTGCTCTGTACCACCCTCGCTGACAGGCACCACCAGGAGCGCAATGCACGCATGACAAATGGCAATGCAATCGTGTCTAAATTCTAAAACTACCAGTGCGCGATGCAGGCGGTACAGGCAGCACAGGCGCGACACAGGGCCCGGAGCCACCATACGGTACGACCACTCGCTGCGCACCGGCATGAACGCTGCTGCGGTGGGCGCAAATCACACGCACCAAAATGTACAGCAGTCAACAAAACACAAGAGGGTGGGATGGCGGCCATCCTCAGTTCCTCACACATGCATAGTATGGGAGACGACGGGACCGGTGCACCACCAGCAGGGTGCACACAAGAGGTCGGGAGGAAGCAACAGCCATCGCGCACAACACAGCGCGGGAGCTCCCCAGCGTGCCCCCAGTCGGCCGCGTGTAGCCTTAGGAAATGGTCAGCACCGTCGTTCGACGCTCAACCAGCCAGGGGTCGTTGACGGTATGGGCTCCCTGCTGCAATCACTTCTTCTTCCCGCGGAAGAAAAGGAATCGGCGCCCCTTGGGCTTGGTGCCTTGCGGCAGCTGCTGCTGCCCAGACGCCGCGGGGGTGGCCGGCGTGATCGCAGCAGGCGCAGGCAGCTGAGCCGCTAGGTGCACCGTATCGGCTGCGGATGATGGGCCAGCCAGGGCGGTGCTTCCGCTGCCAGATGGCCCTGCAGGGGCGGCCGCAGCGGCAGCGGCAGCAGCAGCTGCAGAGGTGGAGGGAGGCGCAGCAGCGCCAGAGGCGCGCGGCTGAGCCGTGCTGGCGGCGGCGGCGCTGCTGCTTGCGCCACCCCCGTTGGTGAAGAGCCGCAGGAAGGACAACCCACCACGCTTGATCGCCCCGCTGCCGCTGCCGCTGCCGGCCGCAGCCGAGCCTGCGCCTGGTGCTGCTGCGATCGCGCCGGGCCCGTTCTGTTGCTGCACAGCTACTGTCACGTTCGCATCTGCTTTGGTGGGAGCAGGCCCTGCAGAGCTGCCAGACGCGGCGGCTGCGATCACCAGGCCGTTGGCTGCACCACTGCCGTTTCCGCCACTACCACCACCCAAGGGGGTGGTGAGGGATGGCGTCGCACCTCCAAACATCCCCCCGGACCCTGAGGGACGTGTCCCGCTCCCATTAGCTGTTACGTGCCCAGCTGAGGCTTGACCCTGTTGCTGCTGCCTTGGCGGCGCCTGTGTGGATGCAAGGGGCGAGGGACCAGGGCCGGTGCTGGAGCTGGCACCGGCGGCGGCAGCGGGAGCACCAACGGCTGGAACGGCAAGGCCAGCCCTGTCAAGCGCCGCACGAGCCGCCGCCTCCCCTGCACCCATTCCCGCAGCAGCCGCACTCCGGCTGGTGGAGGAGGTTCCGGAGCTTGCGGACGGCCCCATGCTGCCACCCTGCGCCTGCTGCTGTGTGCCGCTTGCCGCTGGCCCTGTTGCGGTGCCGCCGCTGGCAGCCGCGCTGAGGCCCACAGAGCCACTGCTCTCCATCGCAGCAGGCGTGACAGGTGCAGCCGGCGCAGCCGCTGCCCCGGAAGCCCCTGCGGCGGCGCCTGCGCTCCGTCTTGCCTCGCTCGACTGCCGCTGCTGCGGCTGCGGCACCGCTGCCCCAGCGTCCACGACAGGCTCCAGCTGCTGCGCCTGCTGCTGCGGTGCGTGCGGGGCTGGGTCGTTGGGCGGCGCGTGCAGCTGCTGCGCGGCTGCGGCTGCGGCCAGCGCTGCGGGCGCTGCGGGCGCCGCCATTATGTCGTCGGCCTGGCGGCGCAGGTCCTGCAGGCGCGCCATGAGGTCCGCGTGCTGCTGCTGCAGCGCCGCCGCCTGCGCCTCCATCGCCTGCTGCTCCTGCAACAACACCCACCCGGCAGTGTGCAGCGTGCAGCACTCGTCATGATTTGACGATTGGCCGTGCTTGTGTATTAGGCACATCAGTTTGTGCACAAGGGTTTGTCCTGACCGCGAGCATGTGGCCGGCTGCCACGACCACACCAATGCCAAGGAGGCCTGGTGGATAGCGAGTGGTGACATACTGACATGGTCCAGACAACAATCAAGGGTCTGCTAGCATCGTGGTGTGCGCATGCCTGCTGCAGCTTGCGAGGCCTTCTGCTGTTTAGTCGATCAGTGTCAAGTCACGCACCTGCTGCAGCTGACCCAGATCGCGGCGGCGAGCAGCCACAACATCCGCCAACGCCTGCCGCTCCGCCACCACCTCGGCATGGTTGGCTGCAAGCTCCTGGAACTGCAACGACAGGGAGGGCAAGGGAGGGCAGGGCAGGGGGCAAACAGCAACATAGTTACTCACACCCGGTCGAGGCACACGTACAGACAAATCCGCACGATGGTGCCGCCGTCTGGCCTGAACATGCTTGATGGGACAATGCTTGCCGGAGCCAGGACCGTGCGCTTGCACTTGTACTTGATTACCCTGCAGCCTGGCATCATCGGCGGTGTGGCCCCTGTACATCATGACACTCAGGACGAGCCGATCACACAAAGGCATTGTGACGGTTGTTGTGTCTGCGGAGCGTTCCCGGCTGCCTGCCTCTACTGCTGCTGCGTGTCATACCTGCGCTACCAGCATGGCGTTGTCTGGCGGCGCCTGCAGCGGCGGCATGTCTGCCAGCAGCTCCTGCAGCTCGCGCTGGTGCTCCAGCAGACCCACCACGCGCAGCGCAGGGTTGGCCTGATGGAGCGGCGCACGCACGCGCACACCAAACGCACACACAGGCACGAACGCCGGTTACACAGCGGAAGACACATTGTACACACAGGCACTCATGCACTCAACAAAGTGCTAACGCTGTTGGCTGCACCGCTACATCACATGGCGCGCACGCAAGTTGTCGTACGAGTAGATGCTGGTTGCAGGCGAAGGTCATCCGCGGCCAAGTGCGCGTGCACAGCGCCAACAACTATCCCACCATACAAGCGATACAACACTGCGCACACATCGGTGGTTCAGACTGCTTCATCAACATGCGCCATGGACCTTGCAGCATGATCCAGCATGCCCACCACAGCCACCTCCGCCGGTTGCAAGTGCGAGTTTGGAAGCGCGCATGCAAAAAAGGTTGAGGTACAGTCAAGCACGCACCTGTGCCAGGTTAGCCGCGGCCTCCACTAGGTCTAGCGGGCCGCCTCCGCCCCCCCCTGCAGCGCCAGCGGCGCCGCCAGCCCCGCCGTCGTCCAGCCCACCAAGCCCGCCTGCACGACCATCGCCGCACACGGCACATCGCGCTTAGCAACACATATATGATGCGGCGGGCACGCCCTACTGACGTGTGCACCGGCCGGCCTTGGGCAATGGATGTCAACATACGGTATGCCAGCGATATACACGGAATGAGCTAGCAATGCAATGGGCTGCATGGGAGAGGTGTCTTCCGCAGTTCTGGAGTGCCGGAATGCCATCCACGAGCAGTGCTGGATGCCGCCGTGCGCGCAACCATGGTGGAGCCAATGCCGTGGGTCGACACTGTTGGCAAAGCGCATCCACTCACCCGCACCGCCGCCGCCCAGCACGACTGCGCCGCCGTTCAGGCCAGCGGCTGCGGCCCCGTCGTGAGCATCACCCGCCACGTCCTGCTGGAGAGCGACGAGCGCACAGGCAGTGGTGCAGGAACGCGTCAGGCAGCAGGTTTACGGCTACCATAGGCAGCTTAGGTGATGGCACATGGCGGGTCACGTCATCCAGGACTCCCAAGCAGGCCGCGAAACTACTATCCGCTACTGAATGCTGCATCGCACTGTGAACCATTACATCGCTTTGGGATCAATGCTGCCGGGTATGCTGAAGCATCACCAGGCCTAGCAGGGCAATAACAGGACAGGCAGCACGTTGAGCGTGTCAAGCGAAGCCGTTGCTTCCTTGAAGCCCCCCCACACCACTCAGTCTCTCACCTGCACATCCAGCGCGTCCCACTGCCCCTGCCCCCACGGCAGCCACGGCCACCGCCACCTGACCTCCAGCTTGATCGGCGCCTGGCACATGGGGCACGTGGGCGACGTGCCCTGTGCGTGGCACTGATGAAGCCACTGCGTCAGGCAGCTGTGGTGGTACGCATGGCCGCACGGCAGGCTGAAGCCCTCCGCTGCAAGCGCGGGGCCTGGCGGCGGTGCTGCGGGCGCCGAGGAGCCGCTGAGGGCGCCGGGCAGCGCTGCCGGGCCGGGCCCCGCAAGCACGGGCCCCATCCGCGCGGCCAATGCGCCGGCGGCTGCTGCCGCAGCAGCAGCTCCGGGCTCGCCTGCGGGTAGTCCCGGTAGGCCTCCTACCACAGCGGCTGGCACGAGCCCGTCCCCGGCCGCATGCAGCTGCAGCTGCTGCTGCGCCAGCGCGCCAGCCGCAGCCGCGCCAGGCGGCAGCGGCTGGTGGTCGTGTTGGTGAGCGCCAAGGCCGTCATGGTCGTGGTGCATCTGGGGGCGAGGTGGGGCTGCCACGGCACCTGGGACTTCGGCAATGCCGCCAGCAGCAGCAGCAGCAGCTCCAGCAACACCTCCGGTACCACCTCTGCTGGCTGCTGCCCCGGTCTCCCCAACACCAGGTATGTGCAAGCCATCCACTGGGGCTGCTGCTGCTGCTGCTGACATTTCGCCCCAGCATATGGCGCAATTGCCCCCCATGCGCTCAATTTGCTCTTGTGTGGCGGGCACGAGGCGGCTGCGCAGATCACGCACAAACATAGAGGGAAACAACTCAATTCCTAAACAACAGAAGGCGTGGGCAGCGCTGCCATTCTCACATGCAGGGAACGACGAGTTAGAAAGGAGCGCATATGCCCAGCCAGGCAAACAACATGCAAACTCGCAGGTAATTGGATCTGGGCCGTGGACCACACCATTTGCACAAACTGAATGGCCTTCTTTGGTAGGACCATGGCTGTTGGTAACCTGAACCTGTTGCATGCCACGGTCCTCCCCTCAACACAGTCACTTGTTTAATCCTTGCTCACCTGATGCGCACCGAGCTCATACGAGTGCGCACCGTCTCGTAGAAGTGAATCAACGGAGCACCCCAAAAGACGACTGCGCAACATGGGTGCGGCAGCAGCAGCAGCAGCAGCCACGCAGTGAGCCGCCAAGCAGATGAGCAAGGCGCAACCACATGAGCAAGGCACAAAAAGAGGCGTGGGCCTCGGTTCTCAAGGATTGACACGCTGGGTCATCACATGCCAACCAACGGGCTCACCTGACACGAAAAATGAGAATAAGAAGCCAGCCCCGTACAGCCAGCACACTGCTGGGAAGGCATACAGGATGACCTTCTGGAACACGGTGCTGAGGCGGGCCACCATCCGGATCGCCACACGCGCCGGCCTGCACACACGCATGCACACACCACGCACCGCACCACACAGCAGCGCAACAAACACAGTTCATGTCCCTTGTGTGCGAGCTGACCGCGTCAGGTTGGGCGTTCGGACAGGGGGCAGGTCGTGCAGGGAGATATGCCTGCCGCCTTGATCGGTGACAGGCAGGCAGGCAGGGTCACGCCCATGCGCCCCCCCCCATTTCATGCATCCTCCCTGAGTGAGAACAGCAGGACAGCCCAGCCAAGCGTCATCCGCAACACCAAGCCGAAGGCACGCTGAGCCACGCAGGCGGGCGGGCTGCCGCGCGCCTGCGCGTAGGTCCAAGCCCCACCCACCCACCTGGGCGGGTCCCTGAACAGCAGGAAGGCGCTGAAGATGGCCAGCAGCACAAAGTACTTCTCGCAGCTCAGGCGCATCACCGCCAGCGCAGCCTCCACCAGCGGGATGAGCGTGCGGTGCTCGGGGTCCTGCGCATAAGCAAAGCAAGCAAGCCAGGCCGGCTTCAACCACACTAATTCACACACTAATCCTTGCAGTTTGTCTGCCACTTGGCGACTGAAGCGCTGTTACCAACCGCCTACTTGTGGGCCTGATCATATGCGCTGCACCATGCATCGCGTACGCGGGCCATGCATTGGAAGGTTGGAAAGGCAGTGCTACAACCCCAAGCCCCCAATCCAACCCCCACCAGACCGCAACAGACTCGAAAATCCTGCAACGTCCTAACAGCCCCTCGTGCAGGCTTTGCACGAGAGGGGCTGTTGAGGGCATGAGAGAGTCGCGTGGCGCGCTGTATGCAACAACATGACCCTCACACCAACACCGTGCGCGTCTCCGCGTGCACCCACCTCGACACGTGTGATCTCCAGTGCGTGCTTGCGCATGTTGGCCTGCAGCACGCGCACGTCGCGGCAGCTCTTCTCCTCCAGGTAAGTGCTCAGCCGCGCGTCCACCAGCCGCAGCTCCCACACGTCGCTCAGCCGCGCACGCATCCCGCGCAGCGTCAGCGCCAGCAGCGATGCGGCACGAGGGCCGCCCACGAGCCCCGCGAGGTCGCCGGCGGCAGCGGCGAGCGCCGCCACCGCGGCCCCCGGGCTGGCCGCCGCCGCCACCTGGGCGCGCAGCTGCTCCGCCGCGGACGCGTTCATCGTCGCGGTGGTGGTGTTGAGTGCGGCGGAGGCCGCGTCAGTCGCCGACCACGTCGCGGCGATTGAGGCCACAGGCCCGATCGACGCGGCGGCGCCCGTGACGCCCAGACGAGCGGCGGCGACGGCGTACAGGGCCTGCAGCGCCAGCGGCGGCACGTCGCCCTGGCGCAGCGCGTCCGGGAGGGGCGCCGCCGAGCACCTTTCCGAGCCGTCGCCGCCGATAGCAGCGCACGTGGCGGCAGAGAGCAGCTGCTGCTGCTGCTGCTGCTGAGCAGTGCTGGCAAATCGCACCAGCTCGTCTACTCCTGCCTCCACACCCGGCGAAGGACTCCACGCTTGGCTTTCTGCGCCAACGGATTTTGGCTCCCGCCACTGCAGGAACTCAGCATAAAGGCTAGCTCCACTGCTGAACGTGCCGTTGAAGTTGCTACTGCTGGAGGTGCTGGGGAGTGCTCCGCGTCTCCAGCCCGCGGAAGCGAGGGAGGTGTTAGACAGCCAGGAGTTGGAGTGCAGCCCCGCCAGCTGCACCGCGCGCGAGTGCGGGTGTGTTGTGATGGTGGACTCGAGCTGTAGCGGGACCGACAGTGCGTTGAACGCCGCCAGTGAGGTCAGCGCCACCGCAAACAGCATTATCCGCTTTTGGCTCCTGTCGCAGTGCAAGGCGGGGGATCGCCGCGTTAGTGGGCTTGAGGTCATGCCACCCAGCGCCCTGGCATGGACATGTGTCTACCGTCGTCACGCCACATGTACACAAACATGGCCTGCCATGCACAGAGGGCTCACTCAGGCCCGTTGTCACACGCCAAGTCGTGGTGCAGCTGCGTCGGGAAGTGATTCGTGCACCAACTGTGCAACAAAGGCATTCGACACATTCGAGCAAGGAGGCGGGACCTGGATGTGCCAGAACACTGTGGCTCAAGCATGCTGAACACTTGCGGTTTGGGCAAAGCCTGCGAAAGCGAACATGTGACGTCAGCGCCATGGAAAGTGCGTATCATACGTTCATAGGCGCTTACCTCAATCGAGCCAAAAAGCGTCGCTGCTCGGGAGCACGCTCCCACAGGCCCCTCACAAGGTTGGGAGCGTACTCCTCACGCACGAAGTTGCCATCCCATGGCGGCAACAGCACGTTGACTTGGGGCGTGACGAGCAGCTTCAGGCGAGCGCACAGGATTTGCACACAAGGCAGGATTACTAGGAGCTCCACTGCGAAATGCGGTAGCTCGAACATCATACTGCTGCACTCCGCGCCCCACTGTTGCTCCCACTTGTTCAGCCAATATGGGATGAGGCGCCAGCAGATTGAAATGAACGACTCTTTCGTTACGGCCTCTTCGCCTGCGCCATGTGGGTGACAGGGAAAGGAGCAAAGCTGTAAGCACAGAGGTTCAGAGACGCTTTGGATACAAGTGTGGTCCAGGAGACCAGATGGGAAGCCTACACTGCTGACGAGGTCAGTTCGCCACCAAGCGTCCAGGCCCACCTGGAAGGAGGCCTCCCAGCCCGATTTGGATAGCAAAACGTTGGACACCAAGGGCTGCTGATAGCACAAAATTCCATAATACTGCTGCTTTTGCCCATCCAAGCGAGTTCCACCTGTTGCACAAACAAGATGATCGCATGAGCGCCACATCGTTTGCAACCCATCATGTCATGTGTTGGACAGGCAACAACATACACACTGTACCAAAGCCACAATCTGTGAACTTGCCTGAACTTGCAAGTGCAATATTGCAGGTTTCTCCCGCAGAAGAAATACACGTCGCCCCAACCCTGCGCACAAACCGGTGTGCACACAACGCGCATCAGTACACAAGCGGCACATACTACGTCAAAACCTTTTCTGCGGACACAACAGCAGTGCAATAAGGTACGCTGGCTCTCACAGGCCAAAGCCCCAACAAAGCACGGACCAAAGCCGGTGCGTGGGTTAGGACTCGTCAGAGCGCTCTGGTTAGCAGCCAGTGCCAAGCAGAAAGCCTGACGACGGTTCACTGCAACAATGGTGAAGGCATGGGCAGAGACCTGCTGCTAATTTGTAGCTGCGGTGTGAAGAAGCTGCAGCACGCTTACCGCAAAGTCGGTGTCAAGCTGCAGGAAGTTGAGGAAGCAGACGGCTGATATGACGCCCCACAGAAATTGCCTTTTGTCCCAGGCATTGAGCATGTGCCAGCCGCGGCTCACCACATACGACAGCCATATACACACCGACACAACTGCCCATGACGCCGGTGGAAATATCTGCTCCGGGTCTAGGTACAAGCCTGACTGCAGCCCAAACCACAGGATTCCCAAAGCCAGGGCCGCTGTCATCCTGCGTCTGCTGCACGTGCCCCTAAGGGGCAGACACCCAATAAACCCACCAAGGCCACACGCAAAGTAAAAACTGTAAGCGCAGAGGTACAAGAACACAGTGTGCGTGGAAGTATCAGTTGCAGACTGATAAGCACCGTATGGACGGCAAAGATTGTATGAATGTGCGGCAGTCTGTGCCTCCACCAACCCCTCCAATCCCCAACCTCTGCTAGCATTGAACCATTGAGCGGCACATCAAATCACGCGGGTGGGCAGCGAAGTAGACAGTCGCTATGCTGCTGATGACATTTGTAGCGTCACGTTGCGTTCCCAAACTGTTTCATGCACTGCTGCTGTTCACGTTCATTTCGCTGCCCCATGCAAGTCCCACACGTGCCCCCATCGTCCGTTGTGCAGCAGCCTGGACCAGCTAGCCTTCCAACCGCACGCACTTTTACGCTGTGCGTGATTTCACCAGGTGCGGTTGTGTGCAGCAGTGTGGGTGCCCAGCTGGATTCACGTTGACAGCCAGCTCAACAAGCAAATGTGATGCTGCGCAGGGATAACACACTCCAGAGTTGATGCCACCCAGCTTAACACCAGTTCTCTCATCCAACGGCACCCTGTGTTCGAAGGCTGCCACGAGGATGATCTGTACAGCGTTGCTGCCAGGCCAGCCAGTGTCACTGTGGTACTCGTTAACAGCTTTGGGACTAACGCAACATGCCAGGAGGAGACGACAATTAGTGCTGACAACCTGGTTTCTATGCCCTCTTGGCATCTGGACACCTTGTGCAAGCTGCGTCGCTCCTTGCCGCGAACGGCGTTCATCGCAGCGTGGCACCCGGGGGCAATTACACAACCCCGGCAAAGAGAGCAAGCATTCCAGGTAAGACAACGGCATTTACAACCTGTGCATGGGTGACTCCCCTGCCCACCGCACGCCTGACACGCAGTATTGCAGCGGGCTGGCCCACCACGCACAGGCTCAAGGCCTGCCTGCGGACTGCAAGCGCGCCTTTTCAAGGTGCACAACGCGGCTGCTTGCGCTTCAAATCACACTTGCACTGCACGTGTATTGCGTGTTGCTGATGCAAGAAGAACAACCAGTTGCTTCCCGTGCCTGCACGCATGACCCGCAGTCAAACTGGTCGGCGCCCCCTGACAGCTGGCTGCGATGCATCGGGGTTCAGCTGGACACAGGCAACAGTGACACAGTGCGCGCCCCCCCCCTCCCGCGCGCATTGTTTGACAGGACGGCGCCAACATGGTGTCTTGCGTGCCGGAGCACCTGGACGCTGCGCTGACCCAGATCGCCTCCCTGGAGCCCTGGCTGGCCCCAGAGCAGGGCGGCGTGGCGTGCCCGTGGTGCGGCCTGGACGGCCTTTCCCCACAGGT
>BDDA01000020.1:222710-236251 GCA_001662385.1 Chlamydomonas asymmetrica | reverse complement strand
CAGCAGCATGCACAAACACACACAGTCGGCTCTGGTTGCAGTCGCTATCCGATGATACACGCATGTGCATTGCTTTGCCGTGGCCCCCCGGGGCATGTCGTATCTGTACACACGCAAAAGCCAGAGTAGTGCACACCCGGCAAGCCAACGATCATGGCTTAGACGGGCCGTTTGGACAGTGCGGAACCAAGCAGCAGGGGGACTCTAATCGCATCTGGCAGTGCCTCAGGGCCCATTGATGCGCAATGGCAAGACCAAAGCACAGTGACGGGCATGCATTTAGAAGTATTCGAGTGACTTCCCCCGTGCAGGCCGCGCACCTGGAGCGCCTTGCGGGGCCCCAGCATGGCAGCAAGCGGGCCCCGGGGCGCTGTCGCTGCGGCCTGTGCCTGCACCTGCACACCACACACGCACACGCAAACACACACATGCCGTTTGGGACGACCATCAGACCGCTGATCATTGTGCGGCAGCTGCCAGATCAGCCCAGTCACCTCACCATCATCAGGTGCAGTTTCGATCCACACACGCTGCAACAGCCCCACAGGAAGCATGCTGCGTGGCCCCACGGGAAGCCAATAACCACAACACACAACGCGTCGACCCATCTGCATATGCACACGGCATGGTCCCAAGGGGGGTTCACTGAACAATCATGGTGCAGTCAGGAATCGAGCATGGCCCTACACGGTACCCACCAGCGCCACCACCTCCTCAATCTCCTCGTCAAACACGTTGTCAAACAGGCCGTCCGTGGCCAGCATGAGGATGTCGCCCGGCTCCACGATGAACAGGTGCACGTCCGCGTCGTCGGCGCTGTCGGGGTCATCCACGCTGCTGGGGTGGCTCAGCTGGTAAGGCATGTTGAACGCGTGCTGCTGGGCCTGCACAAGTGAGTGAGGGGAAGCAAAGGCGCCCAGCAACCATGAGAGGTCAGCATGCATGCGGTACATCCGGTGCACATGGCACGCACTGTACACGTGGTACACCGAAATGCATACCGTACTGCACTATTGACCGTAGCTGCATAGCAGATGGCCACCTGTGCTGTGACTCACGGCTCAACCGCTCAACCGGTCACAGGGCGGCAGTTGGCACGCGGTGGGCTGACGCGCGGGCACGTACATCAGGAAGGGCTGAGAGCAAGAGCCGAGCATCGCACGGCACACAAGCGCAGGCAGACAGGCAGGGCATGCACGGCAGCCGGTGCGGTCCTGCAATCAGCCTGTGCGGGCGCGAGCACAGAAAAGGCGCGCACACACGAAGGCGCGCGTACACCGACCTCTGTTGCGAAGACGATGCGGCCGTGGCGCAGCACGCGCACGCCTGAGTCTCCTACGTTGGCAAGCTCCACGACGTTGCCTGGCTTCATGAGCGCGAGGCAGATGGTGGAGGAGCCGCGCAGGTAAGTGCGGTACTGAGCGTAGCGGATGAGGTCCACGGCAGAGGCGGCGCCCCGCGCCTCCTCAAACGCGGTCGCAGTGTACTTCATCAGCGTGCTGCGAGACCACCACACACACATGCACACACGCAGCCGCCAGCTCAGCCCAGACACCTCGCCACCCTCAGGTCCAGTTCACATCCTCGCGCCCATGCACGGCCCGGGTGGTCGTGTGCGGGTTCAGCGTGTATTAGCAGCAGCAAGCTCCCGACAATTCCGAAATAGCTGGATTAATCGGCTTAATTCCTCGACAACGCATTCAAGGGCCACTGGTGCTGGTGATGAAATTTTGATGCGCCCGCGGGAAACTTTGACAGTTCCCGCAGTTGGCGATGGGCGCATGTCTGCGTGCGTGTGTGTACCGGTATGTCGGCCTCACCGGGGGTACTCTGCGGGGTCGATGCCCTCATCCGCCCAGCCGCTGACACCGTCCGCCACGCCCACGCCGCCATAGCCAGCCGTGCTGATGAAGAAAGCGTCCTGCGGTGCGTTTGGCAAGCAAACCAGCCAGGCTTAAACGCAGCGCATGCCACCCAGACGTACGATCTAGCACAAACCCGTTATCACGCAGCATCTTGGCAACACTGCACAACAATGATGCCTTCTGCACCGCATGTGCAATACAGGCTCAAGAATGGCTCAAGGGTCCCGTGAGGGCCGCTAGTGAGTACCCGACAGCAAGCAGCGCCCCTCGCAATAGCACTCACAGCCTGAAAAAGGTGCGGGGGTATTATTCCGTGCACGGCCTCATAGGGGGGTTCATGCCGGGCTTCATGCAGGGGTCTTCGCCTCACCTCGCCTCCCTTGTCGGCCTTCTCCACGTGAGGGATCATGTACGCGCCCGCCACCAGCCGCAGCGCGCCCACGCGCTGCTGCTGCTGCTGCGTCAGCCCGCCCACCGCTGCGGCCGCCGCCGCGCCCACCGCCGCCGCCGCGCCCGCCACCTCCCGCGCCAGCAGGCCCTCGATCATGCTGCTCGCCGCGCGCGCGACCTCGGGCGCTCGCGCCGCCGCGTTCTCCGCCGCGGCGCTCATCGCGCTGGTGAAGCTCATCGCGAGGTCCGAGCTGGATCGCTTCAGCTGGGCCGTGAGCTCAGAGTTGGCCGCCGCCGCCACGCCGCGGCCGACGGAGTTGGCGAGATCCGTGGCCGCAGACACGGTGGCGCCGCCGGCGCCCGCCATGAGGCCTCCGAGGCCGGAGGGCAGGGTGGGGAGCGAGGAGCGGGAGAGCGCGTTGGCGAGGTTGGCGACGGCGGGCGGCACCACGAACTGCGGGGCGGGCGGCAACGCCGCGTCGGGCGTGGACACGGAGAGGCTTACGTCTGTGGTTTCAGAGCCCTCTGCAGCGTCACTGCCGGGGGGAGAATCCACGTCGACGACCTGGTTCTGGTACGTGACCTGCTGTTGGCTGAGCTCGGCCTCGCTCGCGGTGACCACCGCAGTGGCAGACGCAGCCACGACCAGCGGCGCATCGACGACCGCCGCTGAGGCCGCACCGTTGCCGTTGGCATGGCCGTTGGCGCGAGATGCGGGCGCAGGGTTGGCGCTGGCGGCGCCGTTGGCGTTGGCGCCCATGGTGTGGGCTTCCAGGCCGGGTAGGTTCGAGGCATCCACGGCGGCGGCACGCAACACTGCCGCTACAGGCGCCTGCGCCGCGGGTGCCTGTAGCGTCTGCTCCAGGGTGGTGGGCGTACCGCTCACCACGTCAGAATCCCCGCCCTGGACCTGACGCGGGTCCAGCACGCCGCCGCCCACGTCCAGCTGCTTCTGCTGCAGTCCAGCCGCGAGGGCGGCGCCACCGCCATTGGCCGCCTGCAGCGCCTGCGCCTGTGCCTGCGCCTGTGCCGCGAGCGTGCGCATGTCCTCGTTCGACGACAGCCGGTCGATGCCCATCGTGGCGGTGCTGCCGTTGCGCACGGTGACTTCCGGAGACTCGGTGAAGCTGCCGCCGCCGCTGCCAGACCCCGGAGCAGCGCTCACAACGCTCGCCACCGGCGAGGCCGCGCCCTCCTCAGCGAGCGGGGATGACGTGAGGCGCTCTGCCCGTGCGAACAAGCTCTCGGAGAGGCCGCTAGCGCCACCGCTGCTGCCTGGTGCGGTGGTCGGCGCCGGCACGGCCGCTATGGGCACGAAGGCCGAGGGCTGCAGGCCGCCTCCTCCGCTGCGCAGCTGCTGCTGCTGCTCGGCCTGCTGTTGCTGCTGCGCCTGCCGGCGGCGCTGGCGCTCTAGCTTCTGGTCTTGGCGCTGCTGCTCGTCCGCCATCTGCTGCAGCAGCTGGCGCTGAGTCAGCGTGGGGGGCAGCATCACCTTATCCGCATCGTCGTCGCCGTCGTCCTCGTCAGCATACGCATCACGCGCGTCTTGACCCACATCGGCCCTGCCGGCAATCGCCATGCCCCGCGGATGGCTGCCGCTGCTGCCGACGACGGGAACCGCGCTGGATTGCTGCTGCGGGGGCGGCAGCAGCGGCTGCTGCAGCTGCTGCAGTGACGTGGACGGGGGTGCGGACGGGCGCAGCTGTTGCTGCTGGGGCGGCGCCGCGGGCGGGTCCGCCACACGCGCGCTTGGCATTTGCAGCGGCGGTTGATCCTTCGGCTTACCCTCCCACTTCTCGTCCCATACCGCCAGCATTTGCTCCAACACCTCCTCATTCTCACCAGCTGCCGCTGCTGACTCAGCTGCACCAGCTCCGAAACCACCGCTCCGCTCAATTGACACCGAAACCGACGCCGTGACAGTCAAGACAGGCGCCGCTGCCTGAGCAACTGCAGGACGCTGAGGGTTGGAGGTGGAAGGGGATCGGGCTTGCTGTTGCTGCTGATTTTGCAAGGGCGAGCTGCCTGGCGTCGGCGCACGGCCCAGCACGGGCCGCCCAAGCTGCTGCTGTTGCCGCTGCTGTTGCTGTTGCTGGTAGAGTACCGATGTCGAAGCAGGGGATGGCGAGTAGACCGTCTGCGCCTGGGCGATCTGCGCCCGCGCCGGCGCCGCCAGCGGCTGCTGCTGCTGCTGTTGGGCGAGCAGCGCCGAGGACGACGCCGCGCGCGCCAGCGCGGCATGGCTGTGCGAGCGGCTCGGCCGCCGCGGCGGCAGGTTCAGCGAGTCGTCCGCCAGGAACGCCGCGAGGCTCGTGTGCTCAAAGCTCGCTCCGAGCATGCCTCCCATCGAGCCCTCCACACGGCCCACCGTGCCCATCCCGCCTGCCCCGGACGCCACCTCAGCACTCAAGAGGTTGTTGTCATACACCGAGCAGTCACCGGGCGTGCGGCCGAGGGAATCGCCGGACCCCTCCAGCGCCGCCATCGCGGCCGTCCCGTAGCCGTAGCTCAGCTGCTGCTGCTGCATGAAGCTGGCGCTGAGCACGCCGCCCACGGAGCGGCCGCCGTGGCCCGCGAGGCCGCTCCCGGCGGCCGACGCGACCACGATGGGCGGCGTCGCCTTCGGGACGGGGATGGAGGTTGCGGCGCCCTGCGATCCGCGAATGTCCTTGGCGGCTGCGACCACGCCGTTGCGGCCAAAGCTAGCGCTGAGCATCCCGGTGGGGCGGTGGGGTGTTGGCTGTAGCAACGGGGCGTCGGGAGCCGCAGCACGCGCCAGCGAGACCACCCCCGTGCGCCCGCCGGCGGAGCCCACTCCGAAACCAGGCCCGGCGCTGGCTCCGGAGGATGGACCGGAGGCGGCGCCTAGGGCGCTCTTGAGCAGGCCGGACTTGGGTGGAGTGGCGGGCAGGTAGGTGAGGGCGCTGTGAGGGATGGGTGTGGCGGGGAAGGGCGCGACGGTGCCGCCGTGAGGTAGCGGAGGCAGCTCAGGCGCTGTCTGTGGTGCCATGTAGCCCCTGTTGGGTTGGGGGCTGGCGGTTACGGAGCCGGCTGCGCCATCCTTGCCCCTCAGGGCCGCAGTCAACGAGGACGCCGCCTCCTGGCGGGCACGGCGTGGTGGCGCCGGCACCGGCACCGGCTGCGCCAGCGAAACAAGCTCCGGCCCGTTCATGGCGCTTGTGTCGCTTGAGTCCCCTTGCGTGAACACTGACTCACCAGCGGGGCGTGCCTCAGGCGTTTCCGGCTGGCCCGGCTCTGCTGCGAGCGGTGTGCGCCTCACAGGCACCGATGGAGCTGCTGAGATTGGTGCAGGGGCTGCCTGCAGCGGGGCGCGTTCGACAGGCTGCTCGCTGTCTGGGCGAATGGGCGCTTGGGTGTGTCCGCCTGACGGCTCAGCGACTGTGACGGGTGCTGTGGCCAAAGCCTCGGAAATCGCAGGTGTTTTCGGTGCTTCCAGCGATGCTGGTGCAGCGCTGTCAGCTGGGACCAGCAGCTGCTCCTCTGGCAACGCAAGTGTAAGCTCAGGGGCTGCCTTCGCTGCAGCCTCGTCAATAACTGCGGGTGCTACGCCTGAGGGCGCAACGCTTGAACCGTTGTGGAGCGCGTCCTTGTCCGCGGCCACGTCCCTGCTGTCCGGCTTGGCGACAAGCACAAAGTCCTCTGCCCCTGACAGCCAAGCGCCCTCTGCTCCTGCACCTGCCGCTGTAACTGCTGTGTCAGTGGCTGCTGCGCTTTCGGGTACCGCGTCGAGTGGCGCCTGCGCTGAAAGAGTTAACTCCGCAGGCACTGTCTCGTCGAGCACTAACGGCTCGGTCTTGGAGCTTGGCACCTCTCCCAAGACTTCGTCGATCACTCCCAGCAAGCCAGTGAGCGTCTCAGCCACGAGCGGGTCCTTGCCAGCAGCAGTATCGCCTGGTGCGTGCTCCTTCACAGGGTCCTCCCTCGCGGCTTCTGGTTCGACCAGCAGCCAACCAGCTGAGGCAGGCTCCAACAGCACAAGATCAGGCAGCTGCGCTACACTGCCAGCCACAACAGGACCTGCTTCAGGCTCCTCCGTCGAGGCTCCTGCCGCACCTGCGCGGGCAAGGTTGCTGTCGTCAGTCCGCAAAGCGCAGATTGCAGAGCTTGGAACTGCCTCAGGCTGCAGCGGCTGGGAATGCAGCTGAGCACCACTGGCAAGTGAGCCAACAAGTGAGTACAGTGTTTGTTGCGTTGCAAGCGCAGGAACCGCTGCGGTGTTGGGGTGTGACGCTTGCACGATAATGCGGGCTTCAGGGTTCTCAGGACGCTCAGCGCCAACACTGCCTACAGAGGTCAAAAGCCCACCTTCAGCCTCAGCAACGTTGACGAACACGGTAATGCCTGTGGGCACCGCTTCCTCACTGCCCAACGTCTGCTCCGTGCGCCCACCAAACGCTGGTTCCGTGCCGGTGCCGGTGCCGCGTGTTCCTGGGGAGGACGCGTTGCCGTTGCCGTTGCCGTTACTGTAGGCCCCCCCTGAGAACGGCTTAGGCTTTTCTGTCCCCTGAAGGACAACGTTGATGTTGACGAACGGTTTGTGCTCAGCGCGTGATGGCGACGATTCAAGGTTTGCAACGCCCGGCGGCTTTGGCTCTGCCCCTTCGTGCCAATCCAAGACTTGCACCTGCAACGTTATGGACAAACGTGCGTTTCACACTATGAGGTGGCAAAACACATACGATGAACACCAGTAACAACGAGTGCATGCTTGAGGAACAGACGTTGACGCACCTGAGTGTTGCGGGTGTCTGACCACGTACAGTCCACCAAGACGAAGGCAGCTCCCTCAGGTATCTGTAGCATGCACCGTCATAGATGCGAGCACAGGCAGTGTTGAAGTGTTGACGGCGCCAAGCAGTTGGGACAACCTTGGAAGAACAGCAACGCAACCTACATCAAGAAGCCGGTCTGCTCCGTCTTCCCACTCGAGTGCCTCTCCAACTTGACTCGTTACACACTGTGAGTTATGGGGCATAAGAACAGAACATTGTGGGCAATCAGAACAAGCAAGCAGGAACACGTGCGGTACACCAGGCAAGTTGAGAGGCTATCCTAACCGAGTACAGCTCTACTTGCCAACTACTTCGTGCAGGCAGGTGCAGGCACACTTATTGTACAAATCAGTTAAATCAACACTGTCTCAGCAACATTTGGATGCTTGTGCAAGGGCCTGGCGTGTTCCAAGAAAGAAAGACGGGGCCTAAACCGAGACCGTAATCCGCTGCTGACCACCCTTGAGCCTTGAGCTACAACAAGCACCAACCTTGAACCTCGACTGGCCAGGCTGGAGTTCCAAATCAGCAACCCAAACGTGCCCCAGCGACCACTTCAGGCTTGGCGCTCGTTTGGTACTCCAGCAGCCCAAGTTGTCCGATGACCCTACAAGCTTCACTTCGTGGCCAAACCGTACCTGAGCACCACAAGGAACATGGACAATGTGCATTCCAGCAGTGTCCCTTCAGCGCCCACAGAGGGGCAGCACGGCAGTGCCAGAAACGCCACTTGGCGTGCCATACCTCTTTCTGAATCTGGATGCGGACCTTGGCGAAGGCTTCTGCTGTTGTCACAGGTGCTGTAACGGTCTGCACAAGAGGCACAATACGCGGTCTGGTGTCATACTCAGTGGCTGAACACTTGTTACGGCGAGCCTAGCCGTTCAACCATAAACACCATCATCAAAAGAAAGACCCAGACGCCAGGCTGACGTCCAGGCTACGGCGGTATGGCCATACCTGTGTTACAGCCCTTGGAATACGAGACAAGTTACTTCGGTGACGTACCACTGCACAGAACACAGCGAAAGACGTGTAAAATTGAGACAAACGGCTTAACAACCACCCTTCTCCAAACCCTGGTTGCTTATTGCCGACCAACGATAGCAACAAGTGCAGGCCGCTTCCCAGCAAAACATTCTGGACTTATGTAATTCCACTTACAAGGCTTTGAAGCTGCCAAGCCCCTAGCTTGAACGCGCATCGTGTCCAGCAATTTGCGCGACGGGCATCGGAGTAACCAGTTAGTGCCGACGACCTTCCAGAGGCACAACCGTTATGGGGTCCTTGAAGCACAGCAAATGCCACTGGTGGGGTATTGCCAGAGGACTGCTTTTCGTAACGCTGAACGGTTTCCGAACTAACTCTGCGTGTGTGCTCTCCGTTGCACTAGACAGGTGCATGCCAGAAGCAGGTTCTTAAAATAGTGGCAACAGCAGCAGTGTACACGGCTTCATGTGTGCCACAGCTCAGGCCCGTTGAGCTGCGCACATCATGGCGGGAAAATGGGCCCCATGTGCTGCATTGTGCTGCAACCCGGCAGCGCAGCACTTATCGTACTGTGCTTACACCAAGCACTGCATGCATCTATTTTATATCCAATTTCCACGTTATTTTTGAGACAAACACCGCTCGCACAACACGCTTTCAAATGCTCTGCAACCTGCTCTGCAACCTGGGGGGGGACCAGCACAAGCGCACTTGCCAAATGACTGACCAATACCCCAAAATATCTTGAAGCTTTCGCTGACCTGCAGCGTCAGCCTTTTTACCAACAACATGGACTTTCTCTCAGATGTCATGGCTGATGTTCAATCAGCGAAGAACGCTCAAGCGCAGCAAGATGCGTCCCCAGTTGGAACTGTGCAGCTGAACGTTGGTGGCCTGACATACAGAGTTGCAGCAGAGGCAGCATCGCTCGCAACTGCTTATCGAGTTATCGACGGCAGCGAATTGCGGAGCGACAGGGGCATCAGCATGCATGTGACAGCACATTCTGCGTCTGCTGGCCAAAAACACTCTCAGGCCACGGGTTCACACTACCATGAGCGCTCAGCACCAGCATCGGTGTCACAACGGGCTGCTGTTGTTGCAAGCACCGCGGCGTCCATTGACCATCATGTTGCTATCCAACTGCAGGTAAACGAACGGAGCTGAAAGCAAACACAGCTATTCATGGCTACCTGATGTGCTTCATGTGACCCTTGCCACTCATGTGTATGTGCCTGCTCGTTGCGTCATTCAGGACATGCATCGAACAACATCCGACAACGCGCTGAAGGAAACGATGGACGCAATGGCACGGCAGGTAAGCAAAACTGCTCACGTCACATATAGGTAGTAGGCGGCTTATGGGTGCTTATTGCTCAGTTTCCGTGCTTCTGTGCGTTGGGACTGCGTGCAGCAACGCACAACACGGGACCCAGGCAGTTCCGAGGGCGCACAAACACCGAAGAAGGCCAACTGGCAAGTGATGCTTGGCAAAAGGCGCGTAGTCAAGGAGCTGGGCAGCTCCCCCGCTTCACCAACAGGCTCTGCAACGTACATGGCGCCTATTGACGTCCGCGGTGCACAACTCGTCGACCATGAACCAGAGCATCAGACAGTAGTACACCCGGAAGAAAGTGGAGACAGTGGCACCTACCAGTAAGTCTTCTGGAATGCATGCGCTGCTGGAGTTACTGCCGCACCTTGTCCCTGCTTGCCCCTTTGTTGACCTGAAGCGTATGACAGCAACAGCAAGAAACATTGGTGGTTGTCGCTGTATGTATCAACAGGGCATATGAGCTTCTGGTGCCTGGGTCGCGACCAGGCACTCCGCTCGTGTCATCGCCACTTGGCCCACCACGCAGCGTTTCCCCTTCAGATGACCACCACGATGGCCATCCCAGGAGGGCTTCCTTGAGCGCCATACCTGGGTTTGGCTTGCAGCTTGAGAGTCTTATCCAATTGCCCGCCTTCGCCTCAGCAGTGCCTTCTCCCCCTGCTTCGCCAAGCACTGCGAGCAGCTTCCGCCGAAGGACCCTCAGCGCACGACAAGGTGTGGGCGCAGACGGTGCTGACAGCGAAGTGCAGGACGGCGAGTCAGGCATTAGCCTGGACTCGCATGAGACCCCCTCCAGCGCAGCCGCAGCCGCTTTGTTGGCTGAAAGTGCGGTCCCGTCAGGAAAAGCGCCAGCAAGGGCCTCCAAAGGGCTGTGGTCAAAAGCGCAGTCCTCCCTTTCACTGGCGACGCTGAAACCTAGTACTTCAGGCCGTCCTGGAACCACAGGCTCTGACGGCGGCAGCGCAGGCAGCAGCCCCCGCGCCGTGCCTATCCGCACGATCTCCATGCAAGCCGGTCGGCTGTGCCTGGTCAGCAGCGCGGGCAGCGCAAGCAGCGTGGCCAGCAGTGTGAGCAGCGCAACAAGCATGGCCAGTGAACCTGGCTCTGGAGCCTTCGCAGGAGGCAGCAGCACTTCCCGGCATGGCCGCAGCGGTACTAGCAGCACGGGCAGCAACGCGAACGGCCGTGCCGCCACCTCTGCAGCCGGCAGCAGCGGCGGCGTCGTAATGCAGCCGTCCCCACCGCAGATGCAGTCGCAAATGTCCCCCGTGCAGACGCTCCTGGCGCGCACTGCGTCACACCGCCTAGCACGTGCGGGGAGCGCAATGGGCCAAGCCGCTGCTGCAGGGGCTGCTGCAGCAACTGCTAGGGATGGCTCAAACTCGAAGTTTTCCAATTCCCCACAACCAAGCGGTGCTTCATGCGAAGAAGGCAGCACAGCAGCCACAGAGGGAGGAGGGGCGGCAGGAGCAGGAGCAGGAGCAGGGGTATCTGAAGCTGGCAGGCAAGGCCTGCAGCAGCCAGGCTCCCCGCTGCGCTTCAACTCATCCCAGGCAGGAGCCGCTGCAGGAGCCTCGAATGCCCCGAACTCACCCGGCCACAGCGCTGCAGGCGGCTCCCACACCCGCATGGCGTGGCTTGGCGGCGACCAGCACGGCAACGGCACGCACAGCGGAGGGAACTCACCCGCACGCAGGCACGACAGCGATACAGAAGGCGTCGACCGTAGCCCCCTCGCCTCCCACAACCAGGCGTCTACGTACGGCGACCCGCGTTCGCCCCTACGAGGCGGCGACGGGCTGCCCATACGCGTCGTTGCAGACCTGGAGCCGGACACGGCGTGGGGCCAGCCGCGACAGGCGGGACTGCCCCAAGGCGCGGCGGCAGCCGGGGTACTCGCGGCGGCGCGGTTGCTGGGGTTGAGCCCCATGCGCAGCCGCCACGTCAGCATGTCCGGGCTGCCCAATGCCTCAGGCCCTGCCATGAGCGCCCAGCAGCTGCTGCTCAACCACCAGCAGCAGCAGGCTGCTGCCGCTGACGCCCCGGCCGGGTCCAGGGCCAAACGCAACAGCCGCTCGGTCAACGCGCGTGCGGCATTGGCGAACGCCGTGTGGGGCGCCGCCGGGATGACGGACGCACCTGCAGCCGTCGACTCCGGCGTGCTGTGGGTGGCAGGCGAGACCCGGGGCGGCTCTGGGGAGGGCGCCGGGTTGTATGGGAGGTTCTCCCTATCCGGCACCGCCCGCCCCATGACAGCCGACGGTGCCAGGGGCGCAACCGCCAGCGGGGCCGCAGGCTCGGCCGCCGGCGCTCGCGGCAGCAGCAGTGGAGCGTGGAGCGATGCGGGGGCAGGCATCCGTGCCAGGACCAGCCCCCCCGGCACTGGCGCCGGCGCGTTCCTGTCAAACGGCTCACGCAGTGTCGGCGCACGCGGTGCAGCGGGCTCGTCGCAGCCGCCGTCAGCACGCGGGTCGCTGAGCGGCATCGGCTCTTGCGGGCCAACCACTGCAGGGGCGGAGAGCGGCTTGGACCTGTACGGGGCGGCGAAGCTGCTGGGGTTTGGCGGCGAGGGCGGAGGAGACGAGGCCGGCGCCGACGGCGCGCCGTGTGTGCCGCTGCTGCCGCGCCGGCCGCTGCACCACGATGTGAACGTGCGCAAGCGCGTGCTGTCCCAAGCGTACCAGGCCAAAGTCAAGCCGCTGCCGAGCAACGCCCCTGCGCAGGTGGCTGCGCTGCTCAACGCCCTGGGCGCTGACTCCGCGGATGCCGCCGCCGGCAGCAGGAGCATCAGCACCATGGCCATGCCATCATACCGCTCGTCCAGCCCGGGTTGGCTCGATGGGGGAGGTACTGGCCCCGCTGGTGCTGCTGGCGCCAGCGCTACGCGTGGCAGCTGTGGCAGCATCGGCGTGGCAGCATCCCAAGCCACACATGCAGGTGCTGCGCTCCCGGCCTCCCCGCATCCCCGCCTGCCATGCGTGATATCGCCGCCTCAGCAGCACCGCGCCTCAAGCAGCGGCGCTGCCATCCTGCAAGGCAGCCTCAAGCCTGAGCACATTGCTTGCGACGAGCGCGTGTGGCAGTCCAGCGACGGCTACGACGATCCGCCTGAGCTGCAGCAGCAGCAGCAGCAGCAGCAGCTGCAGCGACGGAGCAGCCGGCTGGCGCTGGCGTCTCCGTACAGCGGCAGCCGGCGCTCCCTCCTCAGCCCTACACCCGCACCTGCGATCCCAAATGCCAGCGACACAGGATTTATCGTGCCCGTGGCGACGGCGGCGGCAAGTGGGAACCCGCAGGACCCGGATGTCAGCGCCGCTCCTCGCCCGCGCCGTGTCACGCTTCAAGACCTGTTCGGCGATGACGACGACGATGGTGCGATCCCACATGGAGGCTTTGGCAAGGGCAGCGCAACGCCGCCGTCCCGCAGCGGCAGGCCCTCGTGCAGTGGCCGCCTGAGCGAGGCTGACGCTGGCTTTGGCGCTGACGCGCCTGGCACAGCCGACGGGTTGATGCAGGCCCCGCTGCGAGATGGTGTGTATGGTGGCGGCGGTGGCGGCGGTGGCGGCGGGGCGCTGCAACGCATCCCAAGCTTGCTAGAGCGCGCAGCCGCAGTCAAGGAGCAGCTCACATCTGCTGCGGGCACGCTCCAGCGCCAGCTGCAGCAGCAGCAGCTGCTTCCTCTTCCGCTGCCGCTGCCGCGGCGATCTCCCCGGCAGCAGCCCCGGCAGCTGCCAGCCCACGACCCAGATCGCGACGAGGTGCCTGCGGCCGTGTCACCAGCAGACATGGTTGCGTGGGCCAAGACACAGCAGTGGGCGCTCACCGCTGATGATGGGCTGGACGACGAGGGCCAGCCCGGCAATGGCCGGCCGGCCACACGGGTCAGCCTGAGCGGGCAACTTTCGCGGCCTAGCTGGCAGTGATCAAGCGCCTCCGAATTAGCAGCGCTTGCACTGGGATTGATCCTGTCCCTCACTGCGCTGCACCCTGGGGGCAGGCTGCTGCTGCGTTACCGTTCCCAGGAGCGCGTCAATGTGGCAACCATTACTTGTGGGCAGCTACGGAGGCATTAGGTAACTCCAGGGCCAAAGCAAGTGTGAGTGCCACAGCACACATATGGTTGATTGATTTACTTTCTGTCCTCTGTACTCGTTGGCGGCGTCCGGG
>BDDA01000020.1:200209-221775 GCA_001662385.1 Chlamydomonas asymmetrica | reverse complement strand
GGGGGGGGGGGGGGGGGGGGGGGGGGGCGCGGCAACCTTGCAGTCGTGTTGAGTTGAGCATTTCACCTGAGCCTGCTTACGGTGCGTGCCTGTTCCAGCCAAATCATTACTGCCGCTCGTGATGCACCCCTCAACCGGACGATCAGCATGCTGGGCCTGGCATGCATCACCTACAACGCACTTTGCATTGGCTGCACCGTGCCTAAGCTGACGCAGGCAGCAGTGGGTGGGTCCAATGATCAACATAACGATTTTGCTCGGAACCTCGGCTTCTGCTCCTCAATGACATTACTGCCATTCATCACTTTTACCCGACACCGCATGGCGTTCAGCGCATCAGCACGCCAATCTTCCCGCCCACCAACACTTGTGCAATCTTATGGATTTGTGCCCTACATCAACCTGGCAACAATGCTGCACCGTGATCTTTTCCTTACCTTTCATCCCGTTATTTCTTTCTGTTAGCACTGGCGGGACGGCGAGACAGCAGCAGCATGGAAACTGACTGTAGCACCTGGTTCAGGCCTGCTGTTGGGTACGGAGGCAGTTGCGGTTGCGACGAAATTGTGGCGTCGTTCCACCGTTAATACATATGTTTGATAGTAGTATCATTGGTTCTGCACCGGTTGTCGAGTGCATGGTGTGTGCAGTGTACTTGCCTGCCTGCATGCCGCAGGGTGTGCACGACTGCATGTGCCTGTCCTGCATGCAGGAAAGCCCTTTGCATGATCAGCATGTCGCCCCTGCCGGTGTGTTGTTCAGCGTCGTTCGGCTCCTGGATGGCAGTTGACCAGGCTGGTTGTCTGAGGGCTTAGGCTTGCATCGTGGGTCCCGGGAGTTACTTCCGGGAAGATTTTTGTTCGACCAAATTCATGGCAATGTTGTACGCTGCTTCCACTGCATCCTGTCATGTGAGTCTTGCAACACACACTCGAATCCTGCATCAGCGACTTGTCACTTGTGCCGTTATCCATTTACGTGCTGTGTGCTCTGCTCTCCGGTGCCTTTGCGTCAACGCAGCCATACCACACCTGCAATCCTGGTCTGCATGCGATGCTGCTGTATACCCCCCTCCCCCGCGGCGCCCAAACCTGCATGCCACGCGGTGCCGTACACAGTAAACTGCTGTCCTATACTCCTGTGTAGCCGATTTGCTTTCCTCTGTGCTGAAGCCTAGAGTGGCCCAATTTTGTACAACGTGTTGCCGCCACCTTTATTCCGCTGCCTTCAAAGCGTGTGGGCTGGCACGGCCGGCATGGACATTTGTGATGCGCAACGTGCGTGGGTAGGCGAGGGAGGGGGAGTGACATCTCGCATGTGCGCGCCTTGCCCGATGCACTTGGCTGGTGCTTGTAAGGCAGGGTCTGGTCTTGATCAAGGTCACCATGCAATGTGCAAGCTGTAGGTGCTCAGGGGTGAAAGCCTCCACGACACTGGGCGGGTGCGACGCGCTGCAGGGCATGGCTGTCTGGCATCGCACATACCAACATATAATGGGTCTGCTGCGAATGGCGGTGGCGGTTATTAAGACGCTTTATAGATAATCGACCGGCATCAACTTGTGTCACCCCCCTGGAGCCCTACCGAATTTCGCGCCCATGGTCGCCCCTGAGCGCCCTCGCGCGGCCGCTTCGCCTGGGTGTCGTAGCAGCGACCCTGATGCGCCGACCCCGCGCTTCGGCGCGCGCGGCGGCCGCGCCAATGCGCGGTAATGCGGGCCCCAATCCTGGGCAAATTCGCTCGTCCCACGCGCGAATTGCCCTCATGGGCAAATTCGCTCGTCCCACGCGCGAATTGCCCTCAAACGGCTAAGTGCTTGTGCTCCTGCTAAGAGCCCCCTTGTGCAGCCCGGAATTGCCAGGAGCCTGGCAGCAAAGGCTGGCTGGGACCGCCCTGGTATCACCACTGCAAGCTTCTGCTGCTTTCGGGCAGCGCTTTGCACGCCCTTCGACAACCCGTGCAGCGATTGCGTGCCAGGGATCCTTGAATCGCCACAAACCTGGCTGTCATTGCTGCCTTATACTGTCCGGATATGCAACACAAGTTATGTGGCTGCCAAGAGCTTGATCTCTCTGCTGGCCCTTCCCGCTCGCGAAAACCTCGGGCGACCTGTCAATCAGGGCGACCCCTCGTTCCCTACCTGAAATCGTCACGATTCCAGCCCGAAAGGCTCTCTCAAACTGCCTTTGTATCTACTACTAAAACAAACACATCGGTCTGCTGCTGTTCAACGCTCTGTGGCACCCCCAAGGTGGAGTCCTGGTTCTGCACCCAAGTACAATGGTTCCGAACCGTGGGCTTGGCCTCTAAGCAGGGACCCCATCCTTCCTGAACCTGCCGCACGCTTGCCTGATTTGCTACCCCAACGTGCATTTGGTATCCACCGCAACGTTCTGTGCCTGCCTGGCAGCGCTCGCACCCCGCTTGATTGGCCCCTCCAACATTCCGCCCATACATCCCGCACTGTACGCACGAGCATAGCACCTGTCGCAGGGATCCCCTGATACGCAAACTGGGCCTGACAGGCTGGCTACATCTGCCTTTGCAACGAACCGCAACAAAACAATGTGGCGTTGCTTCCCAGCGCCCGTGGCACCGCAAACCCAAAAACCGGCGAGTCAAAATCGCCAGCGCAAAACGCCTGCATGACTCCAGACGACATGGTCTAATGCTGTGCAATCACCTAACCTAAGGCGTCTTCACCCCCCTAGTTACAAGTCGCAGTCAAGGGTTGGTAGGCATGCCAGCGCATGTGGTTGCACATCAGTTCGCGAATGATAAAACGGCTGCAATGTGTATGCATTGCCAGCCCGTTTGAATTGCTGAAAGGCTTGATGTACCCAAGTGCTAAATACGAAATGATTGGCAAAAGCGTGCATCGACGCGAAGGGTCGCTCAGCACTGATGTATTCACAACCAAGGCGTTGCGAAGTTGGTTGGGGAGCCTCAATACACACAGTACATGAAGAGAAGCATGCAGGGCTACATCAGCACAGAGCAGCATGCCTGGCTGTCACAAGCCAAGGACAGCAGCTTGGCTTTGTGGAGTGGCAAGAGACTCTGGTGAATCAGCAGCCACGCTTCCACTGTGCGGACAGCTACTGAGATTGGAGGTGTTTAGAATAAAACTGTACTGCGGTACATAAAACACATATGAAAGCAAATCTTATTCATCATTTGGTGGGGATAATACGTGCAACGGATAGGCAAAACACATGTCGGTCATATGGTCGCTCGGTGTGCGGTCAATCATGGCTGGCCTAATGCACAAAAACCTGCTATGCAAGCACCTGTGATGGGTGGCTTATATATAAACATAGCCTTTGCCATTGGTCGCGCTGGCATGCACAGCATGTAGCAACTGGGGTATGGTGTTAACGTCCGCACCAGTTTGTGAGCTGGCAGTGACTTGGCGACGCGCCTTGTTCCATGAACAGAGAGGACAGTTGGCGTTCAAAGCGCACCACCATCAGGCCTTAAGTCCAAGCTTAAGTCTAGGTGCACTACAAATGCAGCGCACGGAATACGGTAACTTATGATACCACCCATACACCTGGGCGTCGCAATAATCGTGCTGTTCGGGCAAGAGAATGCTCACCACTTTGCATCAGCGCTAAAACGATCAGCGTAGCCTGCGGCGCATTTCAGCGCACAACGGCTGATAGTGGTTGGTCACCGACAAAAACATCAAAGTGGGGCACGGCTAGAACGCAATGGTCCCTCCAGGCAAAATTCATAACAAAACAAGTAGGCGCATACAAAGTCGTATCACGCACGCTAGCCATGGGCCATGCGAAGCTCATATGGCTCGGCTTTCAAGCAGGAGAGCCGCCCGAGGTGGTGTGATACACGCAGCAGCAGGAGGGCAGCTGCCTAGCGTGCAGCAGCGCCTGCAGCGACCGGCACCTTGACGGGCGCCTCTGTGGCAGGCGCTGCGGCAGGCGGCGCTACAGGCGGCACCGTGACAGCGGGCAACGCAACGACAGGCTTCTTGCCCAAATCCAACCGCACCTCGACCTTCAGCCCGCCAGCAGCCCTAACCATCGCCAGGTTGCTGCCCACACCAGGGACCTGAACAGCTGGCCGTACCATGGACCGGTCAGCATGTGCAGCGCGGTCACGGGCACGGACAGCCCGTGCGCCTGGGCGGAGACGGCTCGCGGCGGGCACAGCGGGCCGACCGCCGCCCATGGTAGCAGAGGGACCAGTCGCCCTGCCAGCAGGTGCCGAGCCGGGCCGGGCCAGGCCCATGCCCATCGGCGGCCAGGAGGCAGCGGGGGGCGCGCCGGCGCGCACCGCTTGCTGCCATGGTGCAGCTGTGGGCGCATCGGTCTGCTGTGGAGGCGGCGTTGGGGTAGCGGGCTGCTGTGGGGGTGATGGAGGAGGCGGGTTGCTGGCTGCTGCGGTGGCAGCGGCGGCGCTCGCGGCAGCGGTGGCAGCAGCATGCGCCTTGAGCTGCTGCTGAAGCGCCGACATGGCAGGCTGGGCTGATGGCTGCGCAGCAGTCTGGCCAGCCATGGCAGGCTTGCTGGACGAAGCGCCTGGCGACGCACGCCTCGCGTACGCGTATGCCGGAGGGGTGTAGGCCGGCGTTGCGCTCGAACGCTGCGGCGGAGGCGGAGGCCATGACCGCACAGCGGGCGCAACGCTGCTGTTGTTGACGCGCGCTCCATTGCTGGAGGATTCCTTCACGAAGCTGTACCTGTAGGTGGTTCCGGAGCTGGTTCCGGAGCTCGACGCGGTGCCCCGGGAAACGCTGCGGAAGGCACGGCGCCTCTCCTCGTCCGCCGCCCTCACCCTGTCCTCGACCGCAGCATCCTCGGCCAGCCGGCGTGACACCATGACAAAGTCCAGGTGGGATGCGGACTGCGAGCACACCATCTCCGCCAGCGGGACCTGCAGATAAGGCCAGCAGCGTCACCACATCGTAAGCATGCGTCAGCATGATACTAATGCAGATTTGCCTGGATGAGGATAGCTGGGATCGGCAAAGGGGTGTGTCGTATGCCCTTCAGGGTCAGAGTCGTTGGCCTCACACTTCAACAGTGCAACACACCCATGACCCGTCCAACAGCAGCATGTCGTCCTCAACGGGAGGACCTCCCTGCGTTCCCCCCTGCAAACACTAGCATGCATGCATGTGAACAGATCCACCCCTCCTGCGCACGAGCAGGCGCCGCGGCTGCCGGCGGAACGTACGCAAAGCCGGTGGTTGACGTGCCCCAAGGGTCGTCGGGGATCGACAGCACGGGCTTGGACGCGGCAGCGGAAGCGAGGTGCTCATCAGAGCCCAGCTCAGAGGCAGCCGTGGCCTCCGTTGTGGAGGCGACTGGTGCGGTGGCCACTTCCACCACGGGCGTCTCTATAGCCAGCGGCACGGCCGGGGCATCCACGGCATCAGCCACGGCATCCACAGCAGCCCCAAAACGGAACATGATGGCAGGCAACTCTACCACATCCAACTTGGACTCCAAATCCAGACTGGGTGCTGTCTCGGATGCCTCCTTGGCCTCAATCGTGGTTGCCGTCTCCGACTCAAGAGTGGCAACGGGATCAGTGGCACCAAGCGTAGGCATCGCCAGCACCTCCTGCGCCTCCTGCTGTGGTGCAGGCTGGACCGATGCCGCAGCCAGGGCTGCCGCCAGCACCTCTGCGTCTGCAGCTGCAGGCGCAACCAGGTCCGGCGCCACGGCCTGCACCACCAGCGTGTGGACCTGCTCCACTGACTGTTCCACTTCTGGCACCAGCACAGCCTCGTCAGCAGCAACTGCTGCAATAGGCTCAGAGGCCAACACCTTGCCCTCCGGCTCCTCCTCGACCTGCAGCGTGGCGGCAGGGATGTCTGCGGCCAGCTCAGGTGCCTGCTGAATTGCCTCCGCATCCTGCAGGGCGGCTGTAATCGCCTCAGCAGCCGCCTCGACCTGCGCTGCTGCTTCTGCAGCAGCGACAACGTCAGGCATTGCTTGTAATGCGGTTGCCGCCTCAGCCACCTTCGCCAAGTCAACAGCCGCCGCCTCCTCAACGACAGCAGCAGCAGCGGCGGCAGCGGTCGTCAGGACCTGAACATCCAGCTCGGGCTGCTCGCTGGTCTCATTCACCTCAGGCACTGCAGCCACCTCCTCAACAGCAGCGGTAGTGGTCACGACCTCGACGTTCGGCTCGGGCAGCTGGACGGTCTCATCCACTTCAGGAGCAACAGCCACCTCCTCAACAATAGGGGCGGCGGCGGCAGCAGCGGTCAGGACCTCAGCATTTGTCTCGGGCAGCTGGCTGGTCTCCTCCACCTCAGGAGCAGCAGCCGCCACCTCAACAACGACAGCAGCGGCGGCAGCAGCAGCAGCAGTGGCAGCAGGGCTGAGCTCCAGCTGCTGCTCCTCCGCGTCCTGCTCAGCGGGCTTAGGTACGATCCGAGCCGTCTCCACCTCTGGATGAGCGTACGTGCTCACACCAAACAGGTCTGAGTAGTAGTCAGCCATGGCCTCAAACGCAAACGACGTGGCCGTCGCAGCAGGAGGTGAGTCAGCGATATCCTGCTCCACGGCGGGCAGATCGGCGGTACCGCTGGAAGCAGATGCTGCAATGACGCTTGCTGATCCTGTGGCTGCACTGTCGTCCACTGCTGCAGGAGGTGCAGGCGCAGGCGTACTCAATGCCGCTGCCTGCAGCTCTGCCGCAAGCGGCAGCGCAGCTGCTTCGGTGCTGGCAAGGACTTGCTCTGAAGAGTCTGCGGCGCTGGGCACCTCCACGACAGCTGGCGCTGCTGCTGACGGCGGGGCAGAGAGCGCCTGCAGCGCCTGCGCCACGGCAGCCGGGCTGTCAGACATATCCACCAGCCACGCCCGCTTGCTGCCCACCACACTCTTCCTCGTAGCCAACAGCTCCTCAGGGCCCTCCGGAACCAAATCGCTGACCGTGCCGGCGATGTCGAGATTGAGCAGCTCAGCAGAAGGTGTGTGGTGGTGGTGCTCAAACAGGTCCTCGCCCTGAACATCGTCGTCGCTATTCGCCAGCAGGACCTCGGATGCATCATGGGCAGCCTTCGCCTGCTCCAGGGTTGGCTCCATCTCCACTGCCTCCAACACAGGCGGCGACACAAAGCCGCCCAGCATCGACGCATTGCTCTCAGCGCTCACGGAGGCAGCGGCGGCGGCGGCGGCGGCGGCGGGTTGGAGGTGCTGCTGGCGGTGCTCCGGCAGCTGCTGCTGGTGGCCGGCCGCCTCAAGCTCATCAGCGGCGGTGATGGCGCGCACCTCCGCTGACTCATGCGTCATCTCATGCAGCCACGCCACGGATTGAGCGAGCGCGCTCTGGAGCACCTCCATGCGCGTCTTGACCTCACGCACCTGCGCAATGAGCGTTGACATTGCGGGCCCACAGTGACACACAACATGTTAGGGCCTGGAGTTGGGTGTTGAGGCTTATGTAACGCCAGGACGTTCGGACATATGGTTGGTCGTAGGCTAATGTCCTCAGTGGGTGCAATGAAGCCCCCGCACGCCACACAGACCGCATCAAGCAGTCAAGCTTGCAGGTGCGGTGCTGGCAGGTGCAGTACACACCTGGGTTTCTCCAGTACGCGCCCAGTGGCACACCACGGTCATGGAGGCAGCGTCCTCAGGAACCTGCGGATCAAGACCCAAGCAGATCAGGCCGGGTGAGAGACCACACCGTGTGCTCCATCAGTCTCACAAGCCGCGAGCGCTGGAAACAAGTGGACAGGGCCCATGGTGCACAAATACATGCATGCGGAGCTGCGTAACAAGGATTGCATAGTTGAGATGCTAGCCTTATGTGCATGCATGAATGCATGCACAGGTATGAAATGCAAACGGGGTACAAGAATGAGGCCTGCAAGCATTGCATTTGGATTGAAAATCATCCTGGGCTGCAGTGTTGGTGCCAGACTGCCAGGCATATCAGGGCCCTGTGCACACCATGCAGCACTCACCTTGACCACGCGGTCAAAGCCCATCTCCCACTCCACATGCTGGGACCGGTCATACACCAGAACGCACTGCACAGCAGCACACAGCATGCGGTTCACAAGGGAGGGATTCCGGACCCTCCAATGGTGAGGTGATGAAACTGACAAGCCCCCATATGATCTTCTGCCAGCATGTATGCAGTGTCACTCAAGGAGCCAGGCAGTGTGCGTTGCGGTGCACGTCCACGTTGCGCACATCTGCGTTGCGCTCACAACGTCAACAAGCTGCAACAGGACCATGCTTGGTTCCTCACGCTGCACACATTCATGTGATATTTTGAATTTTTGAAAGCCTCCAGATAAGAAAACAGGACCATGCTTGCACGGACCTGACGGTGGCCCACTGCTAGAACTTGAACCCATGCACGCACCTTGAATCGGTAGACACCAGGTGTAAGCTTGATGTTCGTTGTCCATATGTGACCCTGTGACCACTGCAGGGATAGCACGGAGGTGCCTTCGTGTGGGTTCCACGCCCCCAGTGCCTCGTGGTCACCAACCAGGCGCAGGGTGGTCCCAAACGGCAATTCTTGATGTATCCGCACGTGCAGGTCGCACGTTTCCTCGACGGCCTTTGACTCGGCACGATACAGCGTCTCAACCTATGCACACACAGTGAAATATGATGGTTGTTATTAGAGTATACCACAGCAAGCTTGACAGTATGTGATCGTATCTGGCCACCCTTGCGCAGTTCACGCGCCAGCCGCATGCATGCGCCTGTGAAAAGTGATGAGCCACGGCTCTCACTGTGTGCAGCCCAGACAGATAAGCAGCCACATATGTTGGATGTATGTGTTGGACAAGAACGGGTTGCAGACGCTGCCAAAACCCTATTTAAGGCTGCAAGACACAGCAGGCATCTCCTCTTGAAACAGGCAAGTACGTGTGGTTTCGGCAAAAGGGTGGACGTCACAGGGCCTTACCGCGGGCGAAGCGGCATGGATTTTGCATGGTGGACGTCTTGAGCCGGCGTTCGTGCGCCCTGTGTTGAGAGGGCAAGGCGGGACACACGCACGACCGGCCATTCAGTTGTGTGCCACACAAACAAATCGCAGGGCCGTTCGCTTGTCGATCAGCGGTTCGCAGGAAGGCTGCTCACGCTCACGTTTTGGCGTTGAAAGAAGGTGAGGCTTGCTGTGAAGCATGGTGCTCAGCCTTCCAAGCTCCAACCAACCAACTCTTCGGCGATGATGAGACCAGAAACAGCAACGTAGGTGAGTTTGAGCTTGCTGACCTTCGCACACTGAGAGTGTGTTGCAATCGGTGCTGGAACACAGCAGGCAGTAGCGAATGTAGAGACGAAAGCGTCACAGCGGGTTGAGGAGGGCCCCGTATAGGAATGGCGTTCGGGGGTAGGTTCGTGACTAGAAGCTACAACAATGTGTGTGTTGACCTGTGTCTTTGACCAAGTACTTCTTTCGCAAGCAAATAAACACTGAAGCACACACACATTCATGTCAACAACGCATAAGTCTGTCCACTTTGGGAATTTCTTATCTGTGCTCCGTGTGTCCTACCCGCTTTCCAACGTGTTGGAGCTTTCCTTACCTGCCTTTAGTGCATGCCGTCATACAGCGAGCAATTGGCGAGCCGCAAACACAAGAACACAAGAATATGAAAGAGCTGTAAGCACGGCGGACGCTGGACGTTGCTTTTTGCACCTCAATCAGACTTTACTTGCCGTACTGCCGGCGTGGTAACGGAGCCACAGCTTCGCGGCCAAACGGCTCTGAGCGATGCCGTAAGCACAAGTAGTTCGAGGTTCTAAAACAAAGCAATGCAGTAAGGTTAACTTCCGGTCGACTGCCTGCAAGTTGCCGGTGCTGACTTCCCAGGAAGCAAGCTGCTTGCTGCAACAAGAGTCTAGCACTGGCCACAGAAGTTAGGGCAGACACACTGGTACAGACGCTGAGTGTGACAAGAGCCTGTACCTGCACATACGGCGTTGCCGGTGTCAGCGCAAACAAGCAGCAACAATCGGACACCCGGCATGAAACCAAACCACCACACTGCAGTTGGCTGTTGATGTAGCAACATGTGTTTTATTATTGTTCGTTGCAAAGACAGATTGTGCTAGCCTGTCAGGCCCAGTTCGTGCAAGGGTCGCTATGACAGATGCTTGTTGGCCAAGCGAATGGAGAGCGCTGGGCAGCCGCAGAACGTTGCGTTGGATACCAAATATAGCTGAAGCTAGCCTTCCAGCCATGTTTGTGGCAGTTTCAGGAAGGACGGGGCCCTGAGAGGCCATGCGAGTCGAAACCATGGCGACATGGTTGCGGAACCAGGACTCAACCTGCGGGTTCCACAGCGTGTTGGGCAGCAGCAGAACGATATTTTCTGTTGGCATTGATATGCAAAGGCAGGTCAAGACACGCATGTGCCACTTACATCAGCTGACAGCACGCTGCTGAGTACTTTGCACGCAAAGAAATGCACAACTCACAAGGGTCTGGCCTGCCCTGGCCTTTGTCGCGTGCTTTGAAGCAGCTCTTTCCGAGTGTGGCAGTCCTGTGCAAATCAAACCTTGCTTAGGATGTGCACGTGAGGCAGCACAGTCACGCATCGACGGCCGCCCGAACAGCCACGGTTTGGTACCGGGCTGCTGCAAAGTGGAGGGGCGCTGTGTGATGAACACGCGCTGACGGTTGCACCACACTTGCAATGCTTGTGGGGCCAACGAACACAGGCCAGCAGCCCATGTCGCCTGTTCTTAAGGGTTGTATTGGCACTGGCGTTGCATGGCACTATTGAATTGTGACTCGGTAAGTGAACGGTGCTGGCGTGCTGGTTCCATGGGAGCAGCATACGTACACGTGAGGGATGAGGCCAAGAGATTTGCAGATTGGGCGGGGTGAAGTAAAGTACAGTGGCTACATGGGCGCATGGCGCACGCTGCCTCGAATTACGGAAGCGGCCGCATGCGGTGCAGCACTCACCATGGGAGCAGGGGCAAGCCAGGAGGGTATCCTGCTGCATCGGCTGCGCACAAACTGCTTTGACGCAAAGACAGAGCACAGAGAGCACATGGCATGGGAATGCCTGGAAGCACATGGTTCAGTACTGCACTTTTTTGTTTTGAGTTCCCCGCCTGTACGTCAGGCCGAGGCGTGAGTCCAGTGGGGATAGGGTGGTGGCGTAGACGTTGTGCCTGACACCCTGAACGACAGGCGAACATATCGCACAAGACAGCCCTGGCCTTACTTGCATGGGAGCCGCCAACGTAAGGTGCTGAGCTGCACGCTGGCCGGCTGGCCGGCCGGCAAGAAATTGCAGAAAGTTTCAAGGCCGCCAGCAGCGGTATACGTTACAGGCATGCGTTTTGCATGCATTTAGCGCATGTAGGGAGGGGTTGAAGCAGGGGGTAGGGGTTAAAGCGGGAAAGCATACGAGGGACTGGCAGGGGAGGGGTATGAGTGAAGCGGCGCTGACGGCAAGGTTGGTGTCAGTGCGCGTATGCGAGTCTGCCTTGCACAATCAAACCTGACATATTTTGTGTGCTGAGCACTATTGTGACTGTCGTGCTTTATCCCAACTGCTGCCTAGAGAAGGACATGTATACTGCATGTATGTGTGACGTGCTACAAGCGCTGTGTGATGCGCCTCCTTGTCACATACTCAGGCTGACACTTGCATTCCACATGGCTGAGGGAGCTGCAGCACACTGGGAAGGCAGAAGCGCACACCTCAGGGTACCGTGTGCTCATGCCGGCCTGTGGGGCGACACAGGTGCACGCCTGAATGCACATCCGATGATTCGGGCAATGCGCCGAAAAGAACGAATGCGGTTGGCGGTTGGGTAGCGCAGGGTTATACAAGTTTTCAGCTTATGTGCACTTCGATCATACTGCATCTCAACCGAGGCAACACACTTGTGACAACAGCTGTTATGGCACGGAACACGTGAGCTTGTCAAACATATACAATTACGCGTTGCCTTGTCAACAGCCGTTGCCTGGCGCACACCAATGACCTCACAGCTAACTTGTGGCTAGACTTCAGCTCATGGGGCAAGCCTGCTTTAAAGGCAGCTCGGAGCAAGGAGCGGCAGCGCCCGAGTTCACCCCAGTGCCAGCTCAACAAGCGCCCGCAGCGCCAAGCAAGCCGGTGCCGGCTCCAGTGACAGCTCCTGCTGCCGCAGCTGCACTTGCTGGTCCAGATGAACTGGTCTCCTCGCCTTTCTCAGCGGTGAACCCTGCTGTTGCACTTGGAGCACAAGCCGTGCCTGGCGCGGCAACAACTGAGGCGATACCAGCGCCAGTGCCTGCAACCGGCTCGGGCACTGCGGCGAACGGTGAAAATTCCAGCCCCAACCGTTCCTCTGCTGGCCCTGCGGCCAACGTTGCTTCTCCATTTAATGCATCCACAGCAAACGGTGCTGGGGCAGGCGTGCTCCCTGCGCGTGGGTCTAGCGGCACGACCGTGCGGCCCCTAGTGCCAGACCTGAGTGGTGCGAACTCCACAGAACCCTCCAAGCTTCAGCCATCCGGGTTCCAAATAATGAACCCTCAGCAGCTTGCGACTGAAGTGCAGCAATTGAGCTGGATCGGGCATGGCGGGTATGGTGCAGTCTACAAAGGAGTATGGCAGGTGTGGGGGCGAAACAGGTTGCTGCTCAGTGCCTGACTGCTTGTCTGGGAGACTGCCTGGTTCCTGCACTGGCCTGTGTTACTGTGAGCTGAGCTGACAATGTGCCATTCACCTCCGATGCAGGGAGCAAGCGTTGCGGTCAAGTTCACGGTGACGGATTATCTGGACTTGCAGGTTAGTGGCGGCGGTCAAGAGCGAGCATCGATCAGGCTGGCATACCTTTCCGCTTTTGCTCTCAGTTCCAGGCTTGTGGTTCGCTGGCCGTCCAGCCTCACTGTCACAGTCGGACTAAAATGCTGTGCGCGCTATGAATTGGGCATCTCCCTGAACCTGGTTACCTGGCTGCCTGCACCCGTTGTACTGCTCACGGCAAACAGGGTGCATCTGCGCACGAGGCGGCCCTTAGCAAGCTCCTATCACACCCAAATGTAAGTTGCCTGCGAAAGTGCTAATTGCTTTCCACACCCGCGACACTTTGCCACTTAGCAAGCTCGGCTGCGAGGTGCTCCACGTGAACCTGTGCGTTGCTAGTGCCTTCAGCTTACCAGGCTGACGTGGCTGTTTGGTTTGCCGCTGCGTTCTGAGAGCGTCATCTGAGTTGAATTTGATTGTGCACCATTCCTTGGCGTGTGCAGGTGGTGCAGACGTACGCTTCTCGTGTGGCACTACTGGATGAGGACTTCCTTAGGTGCGAAATGAGCTGCACCGAAGTATCTGTGTTCAGCGGGCATGCACATGAAGGCCAACGCTGCGCGCATACGGTTTTCTGTCGCTCGCGCTGCTGAAGATCACAGCTTGGAAGGAAAAGTGTTGGTAGTTCAGCCTGAGATTGTTTTGCTGACCCGGTGAATATCTCTTTTTGGAACGGGTGGCGGATGCAGGAAGATGTTTGAAGATGGCAACTTTCCCAGCAGGTCAGAACCGTTTGTTGTTGGTCGGTCGTTGACAACGAGGATTTTGTGTTTCAGCTACGACAGTTTCTTCCCTCTGCTGTTGTGGCTTGGCTCACCGTGTGTCGAATCGCTGCGTGCTGTAGGGAGCTGCCTCAAGACAGTTTTCGCTCGGGCGAGGGCTTTGGAAGTCCCTATGGTGTCAACGCCACCATGAAGGTATGTTGCACTGCTGCCCGCACTGTGTTTCAGGCCCGCCACCCACGGGGGGTGACCCTCCACTGCCACCGGCCCACCGCACGCACCAGCTGATTCCGTTTGTGGGCTGCCGCTTCCTAGCTAACCCAAAGCCCTCCTTTGTTTCTGGCTGCAGTTCAAGGACGCTCTGACCCACATCGGTGCGAGGCCAGGGCATTACATAACGCAGGTGGGCAAGCGAGGCAGAGGAGGCGTTTGGCCTTCAAGTCGTAACGCACTGAGATTGCCTGCTGCACCCAGATGGTGTTGGGGCACCACTGTGCTGGTGACACTCAAAGCATTTTACTGTGCATCGAAGCAAATATACGGCTTGCACGCATTTTCGCCTGATGGTTGTTCCTGCAGATGATCATGGAGTATTGCGACCGAGGCTCGCTGCACCAAGCCATCGCAAAGGGCCTGTTCAAGAGCAGCACCAAATGGAACAACAAGATCGCGCTGCGTGCGCTCCTGCGGACGGCACGCGAGATCGCGCAGGTGCGAGGAGGCAGGGAGGTCGCTGCCTTGGACGCCAGGCAGTCATCACCAACCTGGCTGCATGAAAACTTCAGACCTCGTCCGGGTTTCATGCGGCTGGGACAGTGCCCAGGTGTTCATCCATGCGGGCGCTCCATGCGTGTGAAGCACGCAGCTGGTGCATCACTCACTCAGCGTTTGGTTGCTCAAGGCGAAGTATTGCGTGTGCTCTCACATGTTTGCTGGCCTTGGTTGTCGTGCTGCTGCAGGGCATGAGCCACCTACACGCCTGCAGGGTCGTCCACGGAGAGTGAGTACCGGTGATTTGCCAGATCGACCCCGTGAATACGATAACCTGTGGTGGGCTGTAGCAGTGCCCCCGCTTGGAAACCTCTCGCCCAGCTTTTCAGCGACCGCATGGCGAAACCTCAGACGCGGCCCATTCAGCATGCACCCCCTCCAGGCTTGCGGCGAGGCCTACTTCCTCCCTCTGCCGTCGTCAATTGCTCATTTGGCAATTGACGGAATGCACTTAAAAGGGCGCGCATACCAGCATATGGCATGCCTGCATGCGCCTGATGCCCTGACCCGCATTGCGACCTAAGTGCTTCCCAGGCTGTCGCTGAGCATTCCAGCATGCGCAAAAGGAGGCGCGCGCTATGCCGCTATACCGTATGCATTCAAGGCCATGCATGAGGCGTGGATGTTTTCTGCCAGCATGCACCCCCGGACATCCACGTGCTCTTCAACCTGCACTGCATGTCTGCATCGCAACATTGCACTTGCCATGTTTGCATCGCGCTCACACACGGTGCATGTGGCGGCACTGAATCGCTGATGCATGTGCTGATATGCACCCTCCTGCACCTTCCCTGGCGGCGGTGGCCATCCCGTGTGCAGCCTCAAGCCCGGCAACGTGCTGCTGATGAGCAGCCGCGCAGACCGGCGCGGCTTCACCGCCAAGGTCTCGGACTTTGGCCTGTCCACGTACTGCATGGCCAGCCACATCAGCGTCACGCGCTGGAGCACCGTCAGGTGAGCGCGGCGCCGGGCCATCCTGTGTATCCCACATGTTGTACCGCCTCAGTGTACCGCAGAAACCAGAGTGGTGGTGATGTGCGTGGTCACGCATGGCCTATGGCTGACAGTTGTTCAGTAACTGGTATCAGGGCGTTGTGGCTGTGGGCTGCTGGATTCGCTGTGCCAAGCACCATTGGATGCTGCTGCGTGCAACCACAGCGCGGTGCCTGCTGCAGCGGCCGGCACAGGGGGTGGATGCCACCTGCCTTGGTCAGCTCGGGCGCGATCAACTTGGCTGCCAACCAACGCGCTGGTCGTGCGCACTACATCCCGTTCGGACGCCTGAATGCCTCTCCTCTGCCTGTTGCTATTTGCGCCGGCACCCCACTTGTGCACTCATGCATTGTGCTTGGCGTGTGTGCGCTGTGTTGCGCAGCTACATGGCTCCCGAGGCGTTTGAGGGCCACCTCACCATGGGCTCAGACACCTACTCCTTTGGCGTCCTCATCTGGGAGATGTACACCGGTACGGCCCGAATAACCGAAATAATATCTCACACACGCGCTGCGGCCCCACGGTACTCACACTGCCTCCTCCTGACACACACGTGCAGCAGCTTGCTGTGCTCCGCACCGCTCGCGGTGGAGTCTGCTTGGGCAAGGACGGGAGGGGCGCAGGACAGGCGACAGCACGGTGGTCGTTGGGGTGCACAACTGCAGTGCCGTGCCCACATGACAGTGCTGTGCGCACGCCCAAACATGCTGATTAGCATGCTCCTTGCTGGGGAGGCACCACGTGTGTCACGCAATGCTGCAATGGCATTGTGACACGGCATGCGGATGCTGCCGCCTGCCTACGCTACCTCCGCTGCGCAGGCCTGCAGCCGTACGCGGGCATGCAGGCGGCGCACATCGTGATGGGCGTGCAGGCGGGCACGCTGCGGCTGGAGTGGCCGCCGGACTGTGAGCCACGCATCATGGAGCTGGTGGAGTCATGCATCCAGCGGTGAGTGAGGGGAGAGTCATGCACATGCATCCAGCGGTGAGAGACTGAGACCACACGGCCGGTCCCAGGCACAGGCGCAGACACAGACACACAGCACGCATTGCCCGGTGGGCAAGGCGGCCCCAGCAGCAGCAGCAGCAGCAGGAGGGGCACCCGCCCCCGCCGCCCGCTCGTGGGGGTGGCAGCTAGTGTGTTCTCCGATGCACTAGGTGGTGGTTGTCCACGCAGTGCGCGTCGGGTGCACGATGTGATACCGAACTGCAGAAAGCCCCACCGCAGCGTTGAGGCAGCTGGAGGTTGCGGTGCGGGTGCGCATCGCTGGTGCAAGATCCCCCCCTCCCCCTCCCCCATGCATGCTTCAGGGTAAATGCCTTCCCAGCTGGCCTGGGTTACACCGCAGCCGCTGCAGAGCCTGCGTTGGCGGTTCCGGCACGCGCAGTGCTTCGCATCAATGCGTCATGGACTGCGTGTTTGTGCGTGTGTGCGCTTCTTGTGGTGGTCGTTGGCGGTGCAGGGATCCTGCCAAGCGGCCCTCGTTCCTGCAGCTCATCAACAACCTAACGCAGCTGGAGGCGCAGGTATGGCACGCACGTCAACCCAATAGGAGCAACAAGTGCATCATGCAAGACATGCGAGCGTGTGTTTAGAGTTGACTGGTTCCCGGGGGGGCAGCGTGCTTGTATCTCTCTCCCCGCCACACACGCATGCGCACACACAATGCGCGCGCGCACATGCTATACATGCTACGTTCCTGGGAGCAAGGGCACGCCGGTGGCGGGGCATAGGCAGAGCACGGGGGGCCTGGACAGCTTCTGTATCTCGCCCGTGTGTGCCGCTGCACCGGTGCAGCAGCAGAGCACGACCGTTTGCATCATGCACATTCTCGATCGTCCCAGGGCTGTCAGCCTGTTTCAGGTCAGGTTCATTGTGCCCTTGTCAATTGACGGGTGAATCATGTGTCGTGTGCTCACACCTGTCCGGGATTGTACTGTATTTGGAATGACGGCAGGTGCGTGTGGAGACGCGTCAGGGCAACGACCAGACGCCCGTGTCTGCTGCGTCCATGTCGTCGCTTGGCAGCCCCGCGCAGCTGCAGCAGGTGCTGGCAGCGCACCAGCAGCTGCAGCAGCACCACCTGCAGCAGCAGCAGGCGGCAGCCTCACCCCACGCCCCGGCCGTGCAGGCGTCCCCCCCTGCCCCCGCCGCTCAGGAGCAGGCGGTTGCGTGAGCGCACTCTGCCGCGAGCACACAGTAGGACGACGAGGATGACCGCGCAGCAACGTTCTTCACAAGCAGCTGTGCTGTACTCAACTTTTGAGATAGCGTACGGGCGGTATGGCTCGGACGAGCGAACGCATGCCACGGGGCCAGGACCATGGCAGGGTGCCTCGCGGCTGCTGCTGAGAATCCGAGCTGCCATGCAGCAGGCACTGCTGGTGTGTGGTTGTGTGTATGTGTGTGACAGTCAGCAGCCGCTGGCAGGTATGGTGGGAAACCCTCCGAGACCGCAACTTCATACGACATGTCAAATCGCCGTCACATGGCACCGGCAGGCGCACGTACCACCCCGCAGCCAGCTTAGCAGCGCACACCTGTGCACACACGCGTGCGTCGCGGCATAAGCTTCGGCTAACAGGGGTATCAGTGTTTCACTGCGCCTTGTTGGCTTGCGTCTGACTCAGTCTTTCTGGCCAAGCAGCAGGAGTGCTGCTGCCGCCAGCTGCACCGCTCGCCGCTAGCATAGGTGGCCAGCCAGTCACCATGCCCTGTTCGTGTTTAATGCCACAACCAGGAAAGTTGATTTGAGTCAGTTTATGGATGGTCAAGCCGGGAGCCCTTTTACTTTTCTGCTTTCCTTTTTTCTGCTGTGCTCGACGCCATCAACACATCGCAATAGCAGGTGCCAGAATCCGTTTGCCTCGCACACACACACACACCTCATGCCCGCATGGCCTATTGGGCACGCACAACGTCTGCTGCTGTTGTGCCAGAGCCATCCTTCCAAGGAGGCCTTGCCTAGCTTCGACCGCAGCAGGCGCAGCAGGAGCGCTTGTGCTGGACTAGCCATTTAGCCTGCTGGGCCTTTCAGGCAGGCGAGGCTCAACCGGCATAATATGGCAGTGCGCCACGTGCCGCATGCATCTGCTTTCATCACCTCTGTTTGGTCTGGTGCGACCAATCAGCACCCAACGAGTGCATTGTGTCCATGCCCAGACCCACGGCCCGCACACCCATGCAATTGCGCACAGCGTCTTGAGCATGCCGACAATTTTACATTAATGCGTGTACGGTTTTTACAGACGGGGGGGGTCTGCATCTGGGCGTGCATGGGAGTTTCCGCATGTTTACCTCGCATTACCAATCATCATTTTTGTTGACAGGCATGGCGACGTGGTGAAGCGGTCGAGCTGGCAGCGGTGTGCCTGCTGCGCTGAGCTGCGCACGCGGGCCATCACGTCGTCACATGACTTTGCTTGGGTGCCTGATCTTTGCGCTACAAGCAGACTGCATTTCGTCGCATCTTGTTTGAACCTTTGAGCGTTGTGCGGTTCTGTGACCGTGCCGCTCAGCTTGCCCCGCTTCCCGCTGGAACCCCCCTCAACTGTCCCGCTCCCGCTCCCGCTCCTGCCTGCTGCTGTCTGTGCATGGAAACAGTGTTTGGCATACCACGTGCCTGGTAAGGCTTAGCACAGACAGTCCAGCACGCTGAAACCCGATCCGTTTGCCCGATCCGTTTGCGGATGCCCATGCCAACCACATGCCCTTTTACCACGACGCCAGAACGCAAGCGCAATGCACGTCGTGTCAGTATGTCGCACAGCCGCTGACTGATAAACCCGCTTGCAGTACGCCCACGTCCATACTCACCCAGTCAGTGAGTGACCGGAGGTGCGCACACCACAGCCCTCTTTTGAACTCTCATCCATTCCGCTGATCCGACGCGCAGTCGCACACCTCCGCTTAAACACTCACGTAGTGCGACATGCCGTTTGCGGCTGCGCGTGCAGCCTGCGCCGGGCGTGTCATTCCCCGTGTTCTGAACGTCTGATGCCACGCTGCTCGTTTTGAGCCCATGAGTGCCCGGCTCGGTTTGATGGTGTCTTTTGCACACCATGTGGGCCAGGCCGGTCCCTTTGGGGTCTCTACAAGGGCCAGCAAGTTAGGCCGCTTAAGTACTCTGGATGCAATTCCCTATCCATTTGCCGCTGCTATCAATGCCCTGGAGCGTGTCGCCTGGCGGGTCGCTGTGGAACGTCTGCAGGGCCTTGCAGGGGCCCCGCAGATGCCAACAGCATCCCACCGGGAATGGGGCGTAGTGTGGTGGGGAACCGTTACCCGAAAGACGTGTTGTCACACCCCCTCAATCGCAAGTCAATGGGGGCTTGAGCTATACGACTGTGGTTGCAGGCGAGCACAGCCTGAACGTCATGAACCTGCACTGGACCACCAGGTCATATGTCTGTCGATCTGTGTACCAGTACTGCATCGTCATGTGCCTGCCTGGCATGTATGGACAACCGCGACGCCATGATAAGAGTGACGCGGCAAGCCGTTGCCCCGCATACATAAGCGCTTACTTGGCGGTTGCGATTGCCGCACACGTACACGCGTAATTGCTTGCTCGCCAGTTTTGATGCAGCTGGGCATCGGGGTGTTGTAGAATCGCTCATCTTACCTGCACCATTCCTAATCACCATCTGTTCATCTGGAACGCATGCAATCGGATGTATATCGTGGCCCTCTTGCTGACCAAGCGCAAATGTCATCAGGGTTGGTGGTCAGGCCAATATATGCTCAGGGCCGCCGCCACGCTGCATGAAGCCCCGGGTAGCGGTGTCAGCCCAGTTACATGTGGCCTGAAGCTGGGCATGCAGTCAGAGCACCTTGGTCTCCTTTGCTCGTGCATTATGTCGAGGGTGGTCGTGTCTACCATCATGCTCCAACTCGCCAGGTGGGCGCTGCGCACGTCGCTGCATGCACACGTTGCGACTTTGTATGCAGCTATGCTGTTGTGCAAACAATGCAGGGCAGTCACACAAGCAGGCTGCTGGCCTGCGCGTTACCAAATGTGCAAGTGTGGTGTTTACGCTGTATGTCATCAACCACGGCACATCAGTCAGCCAGACAAGCAAGGATGCTGGCCATACCGCAACAGCTAAACCGAGAAACGGTTGTCCGTTGCCAGGGCCAATAGCCAACGCAATAGTACATTGAAGACGACTCAGTCCTGAGCAATGCAACACAGGAATGCACCCTCAAGAACAACCTCAATAACAACATGCGGTTGCGCTGCACACTTTTAGGCCGACCAATGCAGCAAAGGTACTCATCGTATTGGTCCACCAAACAATTTCCTGCGGGCACTGGGTTGGCAAAATTTCAAACTGATGAAGGGGTGAATGAAGGAAGCAAAAGCTATTAATGCAATACGGTGCACGAGTGGGCGTGGGCCTGCACAAGCGCGTGTACAACAATTAGGGAGGAGGACGACTGCAGAGGCGTGGCATGGCGGTTGCCGAAGGAGGGGCGGAGATGGGAGAGAAGAAGGAAAGCAGCAAACAGCGCTGCGCATTCGGTGGCAGACAGATCGAGCAACACTACGAGATGTCCTACAGCAATCGGGCAGCGGCATTGCGCGTACAGGCTACGGAGCGAGAATATCATGCATGTTGGTTCAAGTGCAGGCCGGGGCAGGCCAGGGCGAAGAAAAACAATAAAGCGGTCAAGCGCATCCAGCAGTGCAGGGGGGGTGCAAATGCAGGGGAAAAAAGAACGGCTGCGCAGTACAAGGGAAGAAAGGGAAGAAACCATCACGCGCAATGTGACGAACCCTCTGCAACAAGCAGGTGGCTTGGATTGACGCATGCCTTAGGTGTATGTATGTATGCCAGCACCCACAGGCCAGCAGCACGCATGCACGCTCGCACGCAAGGTGGGTGTACGCTTGAGAGGCTTGAGCAGTGCTGTGCATATGCTATTGGCATGTCAACACAACATGATGTGCCACCGCAGTGCACGTGCGCGGGCCTGGTCATGTGGCTGTTCTATGTACAGATGTAAGTAACATGCCAGGGCAACCATGTGGCCTCTGACGCAGCATGCATATTCACTAAAAGGCCGCAGCAGCAAACGGCAGGGATTAAGGTTCGCACGTTGTACGTGATGTATGAGGCGCAGCACGTCATAGCCCTTGCTCAAGCCTGGCTTGAGGATTCAGGCAGCATTAATGCGTCGTGCGCGTATCAGCGTTGCGGATGGCAAAGCCATGTCCTGAGTCAGAATGCTTGTAGCCAGGGTCCAAAGCAGCCCAGCCCAGACAGTGCAGGTTTGGCCTGACACGTTGCGGGCATGCCATTTAGGCC
>BDDA01000020.1:108312-199295 GCA_001662385.1 Chlamydomonas asymmetrica | reverse complement strand
AGCCTTGAGAGTGATGCTCGTTGCGGAAAGGGGGGAGGAGAGGGGGAGGGAGGGGAGCGCAGGGGGAGGCGGGGGGGGGGGGTACGCGCTCAGGGGCGAGCCGAGGGGCGCACAAGCACCGGTATTGCACATGAGCCCGCCGGCCAAAAAGTTCAACCAGCATGCCAAACATTTTGGCTGGCAGGCCTGAAGACACACTACCCAGTGGGTGATGCAAGCGCAAGACCCTGCTGGCGGCGTGTTCAACAGCCATCAAGCATGCTCCCACCGGATGACTTGGCGGATGACTGCTGGCTAACTTGAAGAACTTGCGCGTTTGCTAGCATTCAAGCGGCCACACAGTGCTCTGTGATTGAGCACTTGCGCTCACATTCCTGTGGTCCCATGCGAGCACTAGGGTCGTCCCGAACCTTCGTCCTATGTGATTGCATAATACTGCTTCACCAGAGATCTGTACCGCTCCATCTGTTTCTCGGCATCCATGTGATGACATGACACATATCGTGTCGTCGTGAAGCATTCCGGAGGCGAATCCTGGTGCCATCGGTTCTTGTCATCATGCGTCACTTTGAACCCAGCAGCATTCAGGCAATGACCCTGCATTGCACAACAGATGACATCAGACACAGGGGCACGAGTCAGGGTAGGTTTAGGCTCTGCTAGCGAGGTGCATGACCTCTTAGCGGTGCCATCGCATGGACATCCCCATCTCAGAGGTTGCAGGTCTGACATACGCAAGTGCACAAACTAAGACATTCCGTCCCTGTGCTTTTTCCAATGCACGGCCACGAGGGACTGCATTGCTATACAAATGTGCACATGGACTTCAATTAGGTAAGTTTGGTGCAATTTCGCCTCAGACCTAGCCTGAATTTCTGCACTCACAATGACCCAATCACTGTGGGAGAAGCAGAGCAGTCCTCCAAACACCTGTGGAGGCATTGGCAGGTCATGAACAGGCAGTAAGTCTACGCTGCCTGTCCTCACTTGCATCATGGCAGTTGTGGGGCAGAGGGCAGTACTGCATGGAGGGCATGCATGCTGTGCTGTGTGGGGCACTCAGTCCCATGTGCACGTTGCCTAGGTGGGCCAATTGCTGCTGCAGGTGCAGGCATGCATGGCCATAAGGCTGCAGCAGAGCGCCCTCTGGTGGGTCCCCCCTGCCACAATCGCCCCACGCACGCACCTCGTTGATGCAGCGCTTGACGAACGTGATGTTCTCGTCGTTGCTGTGCACCCACTCCACGTCCACGCCGGTGTCGTTCACCTTCGCCACCCAGGTATACGACGCCATGCGTACCTCGGACCGCATCGCCCACAGCACCTTGCGGCTCAAAATAAAGCCCGCGCCCCCATTCAAAAAGGTTCCGTGCGCGAACCCCGCATACATCGGGTCGTCAGGGTTCTTATCCTTCAGGAACAGCGCCAGCTGGATTGGGTCCACAGAGGTGTCCGCGTCGCCGAAGAAAATAAACGCGGGGTCGACCTCCGCGGTGTGCACGATCACATCGCGGTACGCCGCGGAGATGCGCTGCTGCGCGCACGCCCAGCCACGGCCCTTGGTCTTGACCCAGGAGTGCTTGGCGGCGTCGTTGTAGAGGTACTTGTCCGTGTCAGCGTGCAGCAGCGTGCACTCAACGCAGGGCCGCGTGAAGTCCTGCTCGTCGAAATACGCGAGCGGGACGTGCTTGCCTATCGTCGTCTCCTGGTGAATCGATCCATAAATACATCCATACAGGTGGCGGTGATTTGGCGGACGGGCGGATGTTGGTATTGATGGCACGAAAGTGTGCAGTAGGCCACGCGTTCCGGGTGGGATCGTAGGTGCAGGCGGGTGGAAGGGGAAAGATGAAGGAAGGAGCGGGGGTAGGGGGCAAGGCACACAGTAAGAGCCTGGATGGCGGCATGCACGTTATGAAACACTGGGGTGCATGTGGAGGAGCACTGAATGCGCCATCAGCGCCATTGGGGCGTGCAGAAAGGTACAGGCACAGCCGAGAGTGCGTGGGTGCCGCCTCGTTCATGGTATGTGACACTGACGTGCTTCAAGAACCCCATAAGTGGTGCGTGATTTTGTCCTCGACTCCTCGTCCTATTTGCCATGCGAGGCGAGGCATGTTGCAGTGCACGTGGCATGCATGCCATTCACAGCCGTTGGCGAGCCGTTCACAGCCGCTGGGCTGTCAGTCACTCAACTGCGTCAGGGCCAGCCCAGGACTGCGGGTTCTGCCACATTGAGCTCACTGTTGGGTGCTTGTAGCCACCCGGTCACACCGTGCAAATTCATTGTTGGGTCCACACGACCGTGTGTGCGTGTGTGTCACACGTGTGTACCCGCCTGGGGATGTGCTTTGTGTGTGTGCGGAAGGGGGAAGACTGCGCCTGGTGATGACCAGGAGTCTGGGCTGTCCTGACAGCTGCCGCAAGACGAACGACAGTCTGGTAGTCTGGAATGGTTGCTGCAGTACGCACTGTCTGTCAGTGAAGGTGTGTTGAAGTGTGTGCGGGTGCATGTGCGTGTGTGCGCGCGCGCACATGAGTATGCGTATGCATGTGCTTGTTGTGTCATGTGTGTCAGAGCCGTAACAAGGCACCCCAAAGCATGATCGATCCTGACCTGCTCGGCAACGCCGGGATATCGCACCCGCTCCACGCACTCACCTGCGCAGCGCGCAGCGTAGGCAAGCTGATGCTCCCTATGAGAGCTACCACAATGTCCTCCGTGCAAAGGTGGAAGGATGGGTCCAGTTTCGTCTTTTGATGTACCTGTTGGAGTGGTTCGGTGAGTGCATGAAAAGCAATTTGCTTTATTTCAGCAAGCACCAGCGCTTGTATGTGTAGCTGCTCACCACGTGTGTGCACGATTCAGGCGAGTGGAGCAGGCCTGCCTCTGTTGTGCAAGCTAGGCTGCCACATTCACAACGGCCGCTTGCTGCTTGAGCTGGTTTGCAGTGCCTGCTAGTGATAAGCAGGCACCGGGGGCTACACCCGTGGATTCTGTGCGGCAGGTGGGCAGGTCGCCCCGGAGGTGGAGGTTTCGATTAGGCTCTGCCGTTCATGCATATGTGGCTTGACCGAAGAATTGCTGTGTGTCAAGTTACTTCCACTGCCATGGAAGCAGTGCACGACTTGCTGATATAACGTCGCCACTAAAAGGTATCCGTGCAATTGCGTAATCAGCAATGTGCTTAGACTGGCCAGGACCTGAGCAGGGTATGAGGAAACCTGCTTGCAATTGCTCAGAGGTTGCAAAGCTGGCTGCCACTGAACCGAATAAGAATCAGCGCACAGGCGCGCATCACGCAGCTCCTGTGTACTCTTGGCCTTGCAAGCTGTGCCCAAAGGTCAAGCCAGCTTGTTTGTGTAGAAACGTCAAGCTCTGGCTGAAAAAGGCCACGTCCATGCCGAGGCTCAGGCTGCTAAGTCCCATCACCAATGCAGCAACCGAAGGCGGGCCCTTGGTATGTGCACGCAGGATGGGGACGGGCTGGGCGACAGACTGGGCAGGCCCATGCCCCTGACCAGCACAAGGACTTGAACAGTGCCAAGCCTTCAGACAACTGCTGGACACGCGTTGGCTTGCCTTGCTAAACAAGGCAGGCAGGTCGCAGTTTACTCACCTGGGAAATGCGGATGCACCCCTGGGCGTTCTTCAAAGACTCCAGTCGGTTAATCGCTGGCGTTGTGCTCTGGGTCAAAACGCTGTATAAAGCCAGCAGCACCAGCGTAAGCGTAAGGCCTGTCACGCCTGTCCGTGGTCTCAGCGCTTCTAATTGCCAGTGGTGGGCCATGGTTGAGCACCAAGTTCCTTTGTGAAGCCTGTTAGACAGCGCTGACGACCCAGAGAAAGGCAAAAGTCGTCGCCTCGGAGTTTTTGGGCCTGCCTAACGTCGTGTAGCGGGTTGTAGTTGTTGGCTTCCCGAGCCTAGAGGTCGCGACTGGTTGGGGGAGGTAGCCACACAGGTAGCCGCAGTACAACAAATTGCACAGTACAAGGTTGCAGCAACGCCATGAATGACAGGATGCTGGCAGAAGCGACCATGCACAACTTGCTGGCTGAATCAACAAACTAACACGTCGTATGTGTTGTACATGCAGTTGGGAACGGCTGTAGATAGGCTGCACTGCGCTCAATTCTGACGCCAGAAGCAGGTTCCTAGTATAGATGTTTCTTCGTTAAGGCTATGTTTATATGCCTTTGATTGCAGGGCGCTTGGCTTTGCTACTTATGCGACCTGGGTTGGACAAGGATGGCCGCCAGGATGGCCGCTATTCGCCCTGACAGACGCACCGAACATGCATCAAGTCTGGAAGCCCCACGCCACGCAGAGGGGCTTGAATTGGGCCTTTTCAGGACGCATGTTCTGATACTTCTGGGCCTTCCTGTTAAATATGGCACCAGGTCTAAGCCTGTAGCGGAAGGGGGGGCCCGCCATACACTGTCCAAGTCATTTCGGTCAGGGGCCTGACCTGTATCAAGCAATGCAATACTCTTCAACTTGTGCAGTGGTGTTGCACTATGACACCTAGCTTCGATGCAAGCATTCATAATTGTCAGCCAAACATCGGGCGGGATCACGATTCGAAGCAGCTTTCTGCAGTGACGCGTTTAGGCCCGCTGAACAGCGGTGGAACATACTCTAGTGGGTGATAAGACACACGTAAAATTCGGGACTGCTCAAAGGCAGCGGAATGCTCTGGTTCTCAGCGCGCAGCTGCCTGCTCCCGCTACGCAACGGAGAGAAGCTGGGCTGCGGTGGCACCAGCATGACAGCTTTCTGCTAAGGCGCCCGTCACTTCAGGAAGCCACTTCTTTCAGTGCACTTCGCCTGGTGAACATTGCCTGGCGCCACTGCACTTAGGTCCTCCAGCAGTACACCAGTCTCTAGCATGCGATGGCCTTCCCTGCAACGTGCCAAATAGCCTGCTGTGTGCACACAAACCGGTGTTGTTGCACTGGTTTTGAAAGTGCGAGGAGTTTTGAGAGTCGGTCCCAGTTACAAGGACCGGAATCACTGCTCGTGTGACACAGCGATGGTGGACCGCCCGCCTGAAACCCTCGAGACCACCCAGACCATATCGTGACGCTGCATGCTGACCTCAACATGGGATCAGGCCAACAGGTCCTCCTGCGTGTGGACCTGCGTGTACACAGTGGGTAGGTGGCATGCTGACAAGAGACAAGGTATGGGTCCTGCATGGGGTGCGGCATCAGCGAGTGCTGCATTCAGAAGCCGGTGTGTGCTTATCACGTTTTGCCCTCCTGCCGTCGATGTTCATGTTGCTGCACGCACAGCACGTCGGCTCCTGATGAATGCGTCGCCCCAGGGGCGGTACTGCTGCACTCACACATCTTGCTTCAAGTAATCCTTCCTTGGCTATCCACGGCATGGCTGCTACCTTGATCGACTGGCTGGGATGGTATCTCCCGGCTCGAGCCGCAACAAGCCAGGGCAAGATAGGAAGGGCAGCACAAGGGGTGGGTGAGACAGCCCACAGGCTTTCTGGTCTGCAGCAATTTCCAAACTAGGCCATTTCAAGTTGCCATGCGCCAAGGGCAATGACGTATCCGCGCGGCGTTTGAGGTGCTGTGAATTGCGCACCAGCTTGCAGTACATGCGCATACAAAATGGTTGCTCGCAGGGGACGCAGCCGATCGGTGCATGCACATTGAGGACGCTCGTGTGCCCTCCCGTCAATGTGATGCATCAGCACGTGCAGTGACGGGCCGATGTGCTGGCGGGGTGCATAAACGAGCGCCGCTCTTGCCCTTGATTCTCTGCCTCCTGTTGCGGACGATGCATGGCGGTATGTAACGAGAAAGACAGGTTCGCTACATAGCAGAGTGCTTCCTGAAGTACCAGTCCTGGGTAGTTTGGCACATGGAGCTTCGGGGTAGTGCAGCAGGCAGCCAGCGAGTAAAACCCGAACGGAACGTGCAAAGCGCTGAGTTCATGCCAGTGCTGGCCGGAAAAACGTGCAAGCAAGTACAGAAGGGGTTGTGCTGAGTGAGAGGGCAGGAGGGCCTGATGACCCCACCAACCAGTTGTGCCAACCGACCCGGCGACCGTGCAGACGAGCGGAAAGCAGCAAGCTGAAATTGGCAACACAGCATGTGCAAGAAAACAAGCCGCCAGACCCCGTAATGCATGCTCAGAAGGTACGAAGCAATACCGCCATATCGGTACTGGTGCGCAAGATAATAAATGTGTGTCAGCAGCTGCTTTGGCAGTCGGTGTGGAGCGTTAGACGGACAAGTGCGGATCAAGCGTTGCGGTCGCACCAGGCTATACTGGTGTGACTGGTGCAGCAATGAAGCTGCTCTATCCAGGCAGGCATGCTCAGAGAACGGTGGAAATCGATCGCACGCAAGCATGCATGCAGGGTAAAATGCGCAAGATGATACGGGGCAGGCCGCCTCAACTGTCGCATGCATCAATGCATGGCGTGTGGTGAGACCAGGCGAGGTACGCTTGCAGATGCGCCTGCGCACACCAGGCGCAACCTGTCGCAGGCAGGCCTGTCATCCTTGAAATGACTCTCTCTGCCGAGCACCTGGCAGCCGCAGCCAGGCGATTTCAGCATTCGCCGCTGCATGCCTGCACCACAAGGCAGGGTACATTCTCGCAGGATTGTGCAAACAGGCATGCCTGCTCTGTCACTGTCAGGCAGCCCTCGGTGCACTGGCTGGCAAGCGGCCATGCGACCGCCTCAGCCGCCCTGGATGACAGTGACAGGCAAATCCGGGAAACACTCACATGGCCCACACCACCACCTTCGCAGGCGCTGCCATTGATAGGGCCGATGTTGCCATCACCCCCGATCAGCTTGTGCTGCCGTGTAGCCACCGCAGGTGCGGGCCCGCTGTGCACACGGTATGCGCATGAGGCTTACCCACTGCGGCAGCCGCTGCCGCTGTTGCAGCGACATGAGCGGCCCCCCAGCGGCCGCCTGGCCAGGGCCATGGCGCTGCCAGCTGCCTGCATGGCTTCGGGTGCTGTCACGGCGGATGATCTGGCGGCGCTCCCGCTGCAGCATCTGTTTCCGTATGCGGAGCTCGCACAGCGCATCAGCGCTGTGCTTGTGAAATCCATTGGCACATGGCCAGCCCCTGTGTCGAGCTGCAGTGTAGTGTTACTGGCCGAGCGTGCACGACCAACAGGCAATGCTGGCATGCTGTGCGGTGTCACGTGTCCGGCCAATGGCGGACCCACCAAGGTGGCCCTAGCAGCAGGCATCGTACGTTCTGACCCAGCAGTCTTGCCAGTGCAAGGAGCACACAGCCCCCGATCAGCGCACGGCATGTTTCCTGGGCTCAAGGGGCCTCACTCGGTGTCTCCTGGGCGTCTCCATATGAGCTGCATGCCTGCGTTTGTGGCGCATGACGTGGGGGGGGCGGCTGTGGCTGCGCAGCAAGCAGGTGGGTCCGGTGTTGCTGGCGCTGCGAGTGCTGTCGCCACAATCATTGCGGGTGCCGCTCAGCAGCTGGCGCACCAACGGCCACGGCTGCTCGGCACGCGCTTGCGAGCGCCCCGGGCCGTGCGGGCGGATGGGGGTAGTGATCGCGCCAACAGCAGTCATTTGCCCCGCCCTGGTCGCGCTGGTGCGGCTGCCAGGTGAGGGGAGCTGCGACACGGCGGGCTCCGCAAGCACGTATGGGAGTTGAGGGCGTGGCACAGCCACAAAGCGCTGGCAGCGCCGGCAGCGCCGCGAGCCGCAGCGGCGTGCGTAACGCTGTGGGACACGGAAGGGCGAGCCCAATTGGGCCCGCCAGGCCACACGGCGGCGAGGTGCAAGGCAAGCTGCCAGCACTTGTTTGATGCAAGGGCCGCGTACTGGTGGGGGCCCGCCAAGGGCGCAGGCATGAGAGCAACGCGGCGATGCGCCCCAAAGGCAGGCTTGCATAGCTCACTGTGGGCGCCCGGGATGGGCGCGTTGTCAGTGTAGTGGCTGCCGCAGCGCCTTGCCGACGATGAAGTCACTCATATGGGTGGGAGGGGTGCATAGGGGTGAGAATGTGAGGTGCATGCGCAGGACAGCGTGGCGCTGCCTATGGTGCAGCGTTGTGCGGTCGAAAGTGTTTATGGCGGGGTCACACAGCGTTAGGGGTATCACCTGCTGCCGCTGTCTACATTTGCTACAAGCACGATGTTTTCGGTGTCAGCGCTCCCGGCAGCGCGAGTGTATTGAAGCTACCTCTCTGAAGGCCTGCCTCAGTTGGTGCCGTCACCTTCAAACCACTTTCCCAAGCACCCTGCAGTCTTGTATAGAGGGCGAAAGTTCAATTTACACCTGAACCGAGTATACGCTTGGTGCGTTTTGGTGGCGGGGACCGGGCGAGCGCCAGGGCACATCCGGCTTACCTGCACCGTGCAGGTGAGCTGACGGAGCTTGCCCCAGGGAGGTATCCCAAACCCGATTACAACGCACCTGCAGTGAGGGCTGTGCTCTCCTTGCAGACTCTTGAGTTTTCAACACAGTGGTTCCAGCGTTCCTGCCTGGTTTCTCAGACAGTATGAAAGGGGTAGTTTTAGAAGGCACACCAACACCTTCAGGCAGGGCATACGTCATGGTTACAAGGGGGTGCATGGAACTATGCCCGCCACGATGAACGTTTACAGAGTAGAGTGCAAAATTGCCTTTTGACCAGGACGTGAGATCCAGTGTGTAAGTGTATGTGACTGAGTATTGTGGCAAAGACCTCGTGCTGCACACAATAACACAACAGTTTGTGTGACAGCACATACATTTTCCCCCCTTGCATGGTCATGTGCTCATGTCGTGCTGGCGGTACGTTTCACTCAACAGTTCCCTGACGTACCTCCCAAAGCACTCTTGCAAGCTGCCCTACTGAACTCTGGCAGCTGTGTATGCACTTCTCAAGGGGAGGTGGAGCCATGGGGGCGTTCTGACCTGAGCAACACTGAGCTTCCACGCGACTGTACATACTACGTACACCCTGAGTGTGCTGCCCAAATACTTCTTCGCATGACTTGCTTGGTTATGACTGTTTGACAACCTGACATAGTTGTGCAGCGTTGCCACGTGGGTGCGTGTGGTTCAGCACCGCGTTACCAACGTGAAGGCAGCCTTTGGCCCCATACGGCACACCACCAGGAGCCTTTAGCTGCAGTATGGCTCCCACAGCAGAGGGTCTCACTGGCAAGACTCCATCTGGGGAGACGCTGCGCGTTCGTGAGGTGTGGGACGACAATGTCGAGCAGGAGTTTGCGCACATTCGCAAAATAGTAGACGAGTTCCCATACGTGGCCATGGACACTGAGTTCCCTGGTGTTGTGGCCAAGCCTGTCGGGAACTTCAAGAGCAGCAGGGAGTACCTGTACAAGGCGCTGAAGATGAACGTGGACATGCTTAAGCTCATCCAGCTCGGCTTGACGCTGACCGACGCAACTGGTCAGCTGCCACGATGGAACGGCGAGCTCTGCGTCTGGCAGTTCAACTTCAAGGGCTTCCGGCTGTCAGAGGATGTGTATGCCCAGGACAGCATAGAGCTCCTAAAGCAGTCCGGAATAGACTTCGCGCAGAACGAGACACGCGGCATTGACGTGCAGCGCTTCGGCGAGCTGCTTATGACGTCTGGCATAGTGCTGAACGACGACATCCGTTGGATAACATTCCACAGCAACTACGACTTTGGGTACCTTCTCAAAATCTTGACGTGCCAGCCGCTGCCCAACACCGAGGCCGAGTTCTTTGAGCTGCTCAACATTTACTTTCCAAACATCTTCGACATCAAGTACCTCATGCGCTACTGTGACAGCCTGCACGGTGGCCTGAACAAGCTGGCAGAAGCACTGGACGTGCAGCGGATCGGACCGCAGCACCAAGCAGGGTCCGACAGCCTGCTCACGTCGGCGACGTTCATAAAGCTGGCCAACAAGTTCTTCAACGGGATCCAGGGGGCGTCCAAGCACGCAGGCATTCTCTACGGGCTCGGAGCTGAAGACGGCAAGCCGGACTCTTGAACGTCTTGTGCGGTTGGCATGCATGCATCGCTGGCGTGTACTAGTCGCTCTCGCGCCGCGCAGTGTGTGTGTAGCCTCAGGCTCCAGCACAAGCGCAGGCTGCTCTGGATATGAACCGACTCCTCATGCACCACCATGCACACCGCGTGCTTGCGCGCTTGTCGATCCATGCCTTGCACCCGTGACCTGATGCTATTAGGTGCTAGGGTGCCTGGCAAACGAAACCCAACCCTCCATGTACATTACACATTTGCACTCTCTTCATGAGCACTCGCGCTGACACCTACACACTGTCCCTGGCCTTCAGAGCTTGAGCATGCTGGCCTACGTGCTTCTCAGACTGATTTTTACGCATGCAATCTCAGAAGCGATTCACGTGAAACCCTTGTGAAACAGTGTAAAGGTCGGCTTTCGCTGTGCTGATGGTGGTATGTGATGCGCGCGCTGCGAATGTCCAGTGCTGTGCACCTGCTTGCCAGCGTTGTTGTGTTGTGCGCTCGCTTTACCTGTCGATTTCGGCTGTGTGGGTGCACGCACCATGCCACGCCTGCAGACCCTGGAAGATGATTTGATCAGGCGGAATCAGCAAACAAGCACATGTACGCGAACGTGCAGCACCATAGCCACCAGACCCAGGCAACACCAGGCAGCATATGCATGCACCCGTGTGTGCATGCCATCATACATGTATCGCGGGCATGCATGCCCGTGCACATTGGGTGACGTACATGCATTCTCTCGTCCTATGCATATGTACATATGCCTGTAGGACGAAAAAAACATGAATTCAACAGCCCATGAACCCACATGTAGTCATCACTCACTAGGCAGCAGGTAGGCACTGAGGCAGCGCAATGGCACGGGCACGTTAGCAAACGGGTCTGGTGCGTTTGCGACCGCTGAACCGCGACCTGGGCTGCCACATAAACGAGTGTTCCTCATAAACTGCAATGAAACCCTGCGGTAGCGTATGTTAGGTAAAATCTGGTTAAATAGCTTCAGTTGGTGCCGCTGCAACTTAGGAAAATCGAACCATGGAAGCAGGTCTGGCGAACGCACATGACAGCATACTGCAGGTGAGCAGGATACTGTCGGTCTGTGTGGTGTCGGTGAGTGATAGGTGTGGAGGATTGACCTGTCTGAGTTTGCTGGTGCCGTTTTGCTGACGTGTTGATTGACCGATATAACAGGCTGTTGGACAAAGCCTTCCAAGGACTGACCTGCTTAGAGCTCGGTGCGCTTCCAAGCACTGGTACTCAGCACTCAGCTCCTGCATCACATCCATCAACGCACCTGCAGTCAGCGGGGATGCATGTTCTGGCATTTTGGCGTCGCTGGTGGCGCTGCCAGGCGTGACGCGGGTGGACGCAGGATGCCACAACCAAGCGCTCTCGCTGTGCGAGCTGGACGCTCTGCTCGATTCAGCGTCCAAACTTACTCGTCTGAACATCTGTGCAGCGGCGATTCCTCCTTCCGACGCACAACTGGCACCGTCCTGGAGCAGCAAGCTGCGGAGCCTCACGGTTTCGTGCCCTGACCCCGCCGCACTCTGCAAGAGCCTCAACCAGCTACCGAGGCTGACGGAGCTGAGCATAAGGCGGGCGACGAACGCTTCGTGCCTCGCCCACCTCACCTGCTTGTCCCTGCTGCGTTCCCTGGAGCTTGACGTGGAGGGCGCGCAGTGCCCCTTGGACGCTGCCGCAGGGGTGCTCCCGCAGCTTGAGGACCTGACGGTGCACCAGGAGGTGGGTTGCATAGGCGCTATGTGACAGGTCTGCATGTCAGCCCAGCCTGCAGCAGGACCCTGCCGGCACACCCAGACCCCCGGTGCTGCCTGCTGAACGTTGGCAGGTAATACACCAGATGCTGCACTCAAATACTGACAATCCTCAAGGCCTGGCTGGGCACGGAAGGAGCTTATATGCGTTGTATTAGGCTAAGAGTGCTGCGCAACACCAGGTCAAATACAGTGGACGGAAACACGGTGCTGGCGATAGACAACTGGGGGGACCGTGCGTGCAGGCACACAGTTGGTAACGCCGAGCCAGCGGCAGTGCTAACAGGCATGGCGGTGCCTCACCTGGTGACTCACGTAGAGGAGTTAACCCCTCTTGGCCACGGTGTGCAATGCACTGTATGAGTGTACGTGACTTTGGAGTATGCTGTTTCGTTGCCACGGCGATGCTCGTGCGCATCGTTCCGTGCGTGCGCCCGCCCGCCCGCCTGCTTGAGCAACACACACCTGCCATAGCTTGCCACACACTTTGCACACACACTTGAAAAAGAGGTTTAAGTGCGCCGGTGCTGGTTTTGGGACGAATTCCAATGCATGGTGTACTGTATACTGGTATGTTGTTCCTTCCTCACTCGCAACACAGACGCACATCAACGCGCAGTACGATTGTCAAGCAAGCTTGTCGCATGCCCGCTGCATGTGCGCGCTGTGTCGGCTTGCGTGGCTGCGCAGGTGCACCTGGGTCGCGCCGCGGAGACGCTGCTGCCCGCGCTAGCTGGGCTGCGCCGCCTCACCCTCAGGCGTGTGTTTGTGGAGCACACCTTTACGCTGCACTACCTTACTGCGCTCTCACGCCTCACCTACCTCTCCCTGGACTTCGGGGACGAATGGTGGATCACCACAGGCGAGTGCCGCAGTTGCTGACACGCACGACATAGGTTGGTTTTTGCGACATGGCTTGATGGCAGAGTCCCGTGCCCTGGGTAACAATTCGGCGGGTGAACAGGGGGGGACCAGTGCATGTTTCGCCAACCAGCATGCTAAGTGGCTGACCAAAAACGCCAGCCCAAGAAGTGATTGACTGACTCCACATAGGACTTCATTGTGCACTTCTTCCTGCGTTGTACCTGCAGGTGCCTTGCGCATTCTCTCCAGCCTGGCAGCGCTGCAGCACCTGTCCCTGGGCATCGACTATGGCTTGGAAGATGACAGCGGGGATGAGGATGACGTGATGCTTTTCGATGATGATGACCCAGATCAAAACGGGGGCGGCGATGATGGTTCGGGCGGTTCTGGAGCACAGGCCGGCAGGCTTCATCGCGGTCTCGGAGCAGAACTGGATGACGACAGCGATGCGGCTGATTCAGACGATGACTGCATTGACAGCAGCGACAGCGACCCCCCACTGGAACCTACAAATGCGGACCTAGCCGGCTCTGCACAGCGCGATCCTGGCGCACGGGCCGGCCCGGTGGGCGGCACCCGCCGAGGCGGACGGCGGCCTGGCGCAGCCGCGTCACGCGCGGCGGTGGTTGCGGCCGAAGATGACTGGCGGCAGCTGCTGCCCCACCTGTGCTCCGTGCGCATGCTTGACCTGAAGCTCGCGAACGGGGCGGGCTGCGGCCTGCGGGCAGCGCTCTCCGCCGCCACGCAGCTGTCTCGCGTCACGCTCGACCTCAAGGACGTCCCCGCAGCAGGCCTGCTGTCGCGCTGCCGAGCGCGGCACCTCCAGGGCCCGCCCCCGGCGGAGAGCAACGCAGGCGACAGCGCCGCACTGGGTGCGCTAGGCGGGGCAATGGCGGCGCCGTCGGCGGTGCCGCTGAGGACGCTGGCGCTGCGCAACCCCTCGCGGGGCTCACTGCCCAACGCTCGCCTGCTGAGCTTAGGGTCTTTCACCGCCCTCACCGACCTAGACCTGCAGTATAGTCCGGACCTCTCCACCTGCTTGCAGCTCTGCCTCTCCGCGCTGCCCAGCCTGCCCCGCGATGACGGCCACAACGCTGTGTACGCTGACGGCTCCGTCGCCACTACCAGCAGCACCCTCGGGCCGCACACACGCGAGCAAAAGTGGGGAACGTCTGCGGCTTCCCCGCCCGCGCTTCCGCCGGGGGGCGTGCTTCAAGCGGCGCTGATGCCGCTGGTGCGCCTGCAGCGCCTGCGCGTGAACGTGCTGTCGCCAGCTGACGGCGACAGCGGCAGCGACGATGACGGCGGATTCGAGCTGAGCCTGCGCCTGATGCACCTGATGAAGGGGCTCTCTGTACTGCAGCTCCACCCGCCCGGCCGTACGCCTGATCAAAACCCTGAAGGTCTGCATGCAGATGCGCACGATGGCGGCCCATCCGCTGGTGACAGGGCGGCAGATGCAGGACTGCCACTCGCGCAGCTCGGGGTCATTAACGACGCGGCGGTGGCCGGGTGGCTGGGCGCCATGCGCGGGCTACGCGAGCTGCGACTAGTGGGCCTGGGAAGCGTGGGTGAGCTGGCGCTGGCGGCACTCGGCCGCCACGCCGCGCTGCAGGTGCTGCAGCTGGACCTCCGGCCATTGCCTGGCCTCAGCGGCGGCGGCGCCGCCGCCGCGGGAGCAGCCCCCTACGCTGCTGCAGCATCCCGCTTGTCCCGTGGCGGCGCTGGCAGCTCCCAGTGGGAGACAGCAGCCCTGTCCGCGGCCGCGTCCCCGTATACGCCACTCGGCGTGTCGCCGCTTGCGTCTGCTCGTGCTTCACTCTTGGCACGAGGGACCCGGAGCCAAGGCGAGTGCAGATCGCAGGCCATACCTTCAGCGTACAGCCCTTCACTGCCTAGGGCAGCGTGCCCCAGGCAACGGCCTGCCCCAGGCCGAGAAGCGCACCAAATGCCAATGCACAACATCAAGGCAGTGGCATGGTACTGGGTGAATCGTGCAGTGCTGTGCCGATGCAGTGAGTTTTGTGGCAGCACCCCCTTCATGCAGCGCACCTGCGCACTGCATGTGACTACGGTACTGCAAACGCTTTAGTGTGTGTTTGTCTTGTGTGCTTGTGGCGGTAATACCCTCCATTGCGCTGCAGGACCGGGTGTGGCGTCCGCCGCTGGGCAGCCATTCATAGTCCTGGAGCCCCGCCACCTCCCACCGACGCTCACGCACCTGGACGTCAAGAATGTGTGCTTCTCACGAGATTGGGGGAGTGCCAGCGCCGCCAGCGCCGCCGCAAATGCCGCGACCAGTGCCGATGCAGCATGCGGGGCTGCAACTGGAGCGCCGGCAGGATCTGCCAGTGTGCCCACGCCCGGCGGCAACGCCAGCGCGCCGGCGCAGCTGCCGCGGCTTGAGACGCTGGCCCTGCGTAGCTGCACGCTTCAGCCGCAAGACGTGGACCCTGATGCCCTGCAGGAGCGTGGCCCCGGTGATGCCCACCATGCCGACCAGCAGCAGGAGCAGCAGCAAGCATCATCCCTCGGATGCTCCTACACCTCTGGAGGCTCGTCGCTGCCTGCCCCAGCACAATATGGGGCCTGGTGGCCTGGTACATCCGCCGACGAGCAGCCAGCGCAGCAGCAAACAGCAGCACGCCTGCCGCATGCATCGCGCCCCCGTGCGGGTTCGCTGCCGCCCGCGACCCACATCACCGACTGGCACCTGGTGCATGTGGTGGCGCCGCAGCTAACGCTGGGTGCGTTCACGATCGACGACCCAGATGGCGGCATGCGTGCCGCCGCCGCCGCCGCCGCTGCAGCTGCCGCTGCAAGCGAAGAGGGCGGTGGCTCGGTTACAGGCGCGGGTGTGAGCGCGAGCGCCGGGCGGCTGAGTAGCCGGGCCGTGGCGCGTGTGGTGGGTGGCTTGAGGGAGGTCCAGGAGCTGACGCTGTGCGTGGGCGCGCGGCTGAGCTGGCGGGCGCAGGAGGCGCTGGTGGCGGCGCTGCCGGCCGGCCTGCGGCGGCTGCGCCTGGCGGCGGACAACCTGTACCCCGAGACGCTGCTGCTGCTGGCGGACGCGGCGGCGACTCGGCTGACGCACCTCGCCATGCTGCAGGTGAGCACGCCGTTACGTGCGAATCCACCAACAGGCATGCAGGGTGCTCTACACCGGGATCTTGGGGCAGTTTGGGCAGTTCATGTCGTATTGCAGCGGAATGAACACGCATGCGGCATGTTGCCGTAATGTGTACAACACAGTGTGATTGCGGAGCAATGCACTCCATCTCTCAAACAAAGCGATGTGAGCGTGTGCCACTGTGTCGCTGCTGTGCGCACACCTGTAGGTCACGATGCGGCCCTATGGCGTCAGCCAGGCAGGGAAGCGGGATCTGGTGGCAGCTTTACGGGCGGTGGCTTGCGCCCTACCCCGCTGTCTGGTGGTGGTGAAGGACATGCCAGTGGTGGGCCATGGGCCCCATGATGCAGACTGACAATATGCACGGTGCTGTATTGAATCTGGCCTGACTGATAAGTCATAAGCGTGAGCATGCCGGAGGCTCAAACGTTGTCAGGCAACCCCACAGGCATCCAACCCCACAACCCACCCGAAGAAACTTTGCCGATATGTCGCACTGTGTTTGTTAGGCCCTGAGGAGGTCATGGTTGTGCTGGATCATGATCCACCCTGACGCTTTCCTTTCATCACCTTCACATGCTTGTCTGTCCGCCCATGTGCACACACCAGTCGGGAACAATCAAAAGTAACACCTCAGTTGCAGACTTGCAGTGCATTCCCGATGTGCCGTTGGGCCCACCATGTGTCCGCCCAGCCCGCGCAATAGTGCAACAGGGTTGAGCTAGGTGTGAATTGCACCAAATCACCTGCTCAGCATGCCCTGCATGCAGCCATGCGGTGCCTGCATGCTGCCATACATAATGTATGAGGCAACAAATATACAGGTCAGGATTATCTGCGGCACGCGGCCTGTGGGTGCGCCAATCTTGACGCGCCGCGTAACCACTGCGATCAGGCAGCGTAGCTGGACGTCCTCGACACCTTGCCAGCACCGCCTGTCGCACAGAATACCAGGATTTGTTACCCCGCGCTCCCAGCTGTGCCTTTGCTCTGCTTGCTTGCACACCTACTACTCGACTGCAAGCTGCCCCATGCCCTGATGTCTTGGTGCATCTGGGTCAGCCATCACGCCCACTGGCACCCGCTGACACTGTTGGATACAGCAAGAATCCGCTCCTCTGGGCAGTCTCAAACTTGGTGCCTTCCCAGCGTTTACAGCAGCCATAATGTTGTACAGCGGGGCAGCGGAACAGTCAGCACCACAGCGTATCGCTTTGCCGTAGCGTGACGACTACACTACTGCAGGAGTCATCTTGGTGGCCAAGAGAATGTTGTCGTGGCAGGTGGGCGCGTTTAGTGGCAAAAACCACGCCAGGCGGCAATTCGCCTGCCAGCGCTCGCTCCACCCGTCACCCACTCCCTGCCGCATGAAGACTCTCAAAGACTGAAAATTTCCCGGACTGGCTTCAGCTGCGTTTTAGAGGGGCTCATACTTCAGGTCATAATCTCAAGCCAACCGAACGTCTTTCCCCTTTTTCCGCAGCCCTGCCGCAGCCCTGATATCCAGCTTTGCTGGCTGGTGGTGCCTGAACCAGTCTCCATGCGCTTGCGATTTAAGCTCCACTAAGACCCTTCCATACTGTTCCCTGTCATATTCCACCCTGCTGCCACGGGGCCATCATGAGGGTATCCGCAGCCAACTTGCAGCGCTGTAACAACGCAAGTACAGACAGGCTGAATGGACCCTACACAAACCACCTCTGCAGTCACCGACAAGCTAAGGGCAGGTATCACTATCGTGAGGCTGTTTCAAGTTGAAGCTGGGCGCACATGCCACAAACTGCGGTTGGTTTGCTGGTGCGGGAAATGCCTGATTTTGGTGTAGACTTGCCGTGGCAAACCTCAAACATGTATGCAACATGTGTCAGTGGTCAAGTGTGCCGCTCCGTCCGCCATTGCAGTGTGTTGCAGCTGTCAGGCTGCAGCTTGCACGGCCATCTTTGCCCGTGGTGGGGCAGGCTAACAGCGTTGCTTATTTGATAGTTCGATCGCCTTATCATGGGAAGGGGTGTTTGTGTGAGAGCTGTCACTCGTCGTGCTCCATGCACCCGCAACAGGTCATCATGTTAGGCTGGAGCGGGAACTTGGGATCGTGTGCCCGCTCTTCATTGCACCTGTTTGTTAACCTCTGCAATTTTCTTACCTGGAGACAACCCACACACGGCCAGTGCACGTGAAGCAGGTAGCCTAGCAACTGTCCTGGGCCGTGGTCTACGCCTCCATTCACTGCATGGTAGACTCCAGCACTGGCAGCAGAGACTTGAGGCTAGAGCATGAGGCGACGATAATGTTCTTATGCAAAAGCCTGCTGAATGAAGGAGCTTTCTGCTCAGTTCAGGAATTGTACCACGGCACGTCAGGACACCCCGTCATGCCTTTGCCCGCTGCCTTGCCTTGGGTTATTGGGTGTCCTCACGCCGAGATGAATAGACAACATACACCTAAGTGTGTAGGACTGATGTCCTTGACGTTCTCTCACAGTTACGTGCTTTCTTGTCAAGAGTTGATGTAGTTTGCCATAGTACTGGACGGAATGGGGTTTCTGTGCTGCCTCAGTGGCAGCGCAGATGTTGAGCAAGTGCCTACCTCACATGTGGCAAGGCAGGACGTGTCTGAGGCCTGTACAGTGTCTGGACCGACAGCAGGACCAGCGCCTCAGAGCACGCAGTCAGCACCGCAGCCAACTCAGTCAGGGAGCAGTGCTTGCTTTCAGCACTCAACTTCAGCACCTGCTGTGAGCGTCCCGGTGGTGGTGCAGCACGCAGACCTGGGTGATGACTGCAGCAGCATTGCCCAGAGGACCACAGTGAGTGTGCCTGTATGTTGGCATGGGGGCACTTGTGTCTTCCTCCCCAGCCTTCACTTCCCCGATGCCGTTCGAAGTGCAGGATGCGCTCAGCGAAGCTGCATGAATATCGGCAACGCCGGTGCCCTTGCCTTGGGTGGGTTCTAAACGCACCACACTTTCTGCTTGTTGAATTTAGCGACCTGCCCCTTTTTGTAGGACCTCCTCGCCCGCCAAGCGCCTGGAGACTTAGCAAAGCGGATAGCAGACCTGCCTATGGTTCTTCTATCAACATCTGACGCGGAAGAGGCCAGGTGAGAGTGGTCTCGCGGCGAGCTGGGGACAGCCCATCATGAGATGCATTCTCTTTGGCAGCACGAAGTTTCTCTTGGAAGGGACTAGTTGCCGCCCAGGCTCGCGACGCTCTGTGCACCTGTCGCTCTACGCTGGTGCCCTTCACAGGTTGCTAGCAGTAGCGGAAAATGGCGAGGCAGGAGCATTTGTTGTCCTGTCTGGTGCGTCCAGACCTGGGCCGAACAAGAGCCCTTGGCCCATAGGCTCCGTGTTCCACCTGCACGCTGGCTCCTCAGATAGCACAGCTTTTCCTAACGCGGGCTCCTTGCAAGCGGTCTACTCTGCCAAGGTGAGCCTTGACGGCGCACTGCAACTCCATTTACGGTCCTACAAGTGTTCCCTGCTTGCGCAGGGCAATGGCAAATACCTAGAATCTCTTACTCCTGACCTGAGCTGGTTTGGCCTCTCAGATAAGCATGCTGCTCGCGACCATAGCTACACCTGTCAACACCCTTGACTTGCGTGCATCGCGCCTTGCGTGACATGCAGATGCCGGTGGTGGCAGTCCTGGGCGCAGAGTACAGCAAGGCGGACATAACTAACCAGATCAAGGCAGCTCATCCACCTGACCTGTTGGACTTGCATTTCGAGTATGGGTTCTCGCACATGACTGTGCTGCCCATACAGCAAGGGCAGCACGTCGTAGGCGCGGTAGCTCTCTTTGGAAGGCGAAGCAGCGCACAGCCAGGTCAAGACAGTGTCTCTGCTAAGCTTCTGCTGGCTTCCAGCACAAGCAACGCTGCCAGCGACGGGCGCTGCAGCCCGTCTGGCGTGGATTTCGTTTTCAAGCAGGAAGGAGCAAAGCGCTTGCGAAAGCCTAGCGTGTTAGGGCCGCTGCCAGCCTCCCCGTCTGCCAACACAGCGGAAAAACGCAACCCGCCCACCCCGCCGGGCTTTCCGAGGGTGCCACTCGCTCCTGGCGTGGGCACTTTGGAATCGCTTACCAGTAATATGGCGGACCTAAGGATGCTCAGCAGCTGTCTTTCGTTGGCGTGCATCAGCCTGGACCCTATCGTCTTAGGCCAGCTGGCCAGCGCAGTGCAGGCAAGTCCGGCAGCTCTGCGCACTTTGTTGTGCTGACGAGGCCAGGCAGGCAACCTCAAAAGGTGCTTTGTCCATTCACCTTTTCGACAGTGCTTTGCATCAGGGGTTCAGGCCCCAGTGACACACCTGCTGCGGCCGCTTACAACTCGCACTCTGATGCTGTTCGCATCCCCATGCATTGTTCGTGTGCAGAGCGTTGCTCAAGCGCCATCCTTGCCGCAGCTGGCCGCCAACCTAGCAGCTTCCTTGGAGCTCTTCTGCACTCGACGACTGCACACGAACTTCAATTGCCACGTCGCATTGGTCCCTGGCGGCAAAGCCCAGGTGCGTGTCCAGCACTCTGCCTGCGCAGCGTGCACGATCACGACCTCCCGCCCTGGACCAGGCTGAAGTACTGCAGCATGTCGATGCGCATGCCAAAATGCAATGCAAATGTAACCCCGGCACACGCGATGGCTGACATGCAGGTTGGCATGTTCATGGGGCTACAAGCAGACGCCGTGAACAATGCTGTGGGCACGCCCACGGCCGGCGGCAAGCAGACGTCAACGGTGACAGCCAGCGGCCGGCGCGTATCGCTCGGCCGACGGGCGGGCTTGCACCCAACCGCCAGCCGCACCTACATGACAAGGTACCGCACCAATGCATTGACCATACGTTTTGCTACCATGCAAAGCAGCGAGCTGAGCATGCGGTTGCCAACCCACACCCAAGTCGGGCCAGGCGGGCGCCTGCCAGCTGCTGACGTCCTGCATTCCCAATTGCTCATGCTCGGTGCGCGCGCCAGTAGCCAGCTGCTGCTGCTGCCTGCACCCAGCGGCTGCTTGATCCCCAAGCACACCCCGCCCATCTGCCGTCTCGTGCATGTTTGCCGGCCTCGCCGCCTGGTGCTCTTCACCCATACATCAAGCCGTGCACGTTCATGATCCCCTTTGCAGCGGCAACCCAAAGCCCCATCCGCATACAGTGCTTGAAGGGGTCGCGCTGACGGCTGCCGCACAGCAGCAGCAGCAGCAGCCCAAGTCGATGTCCCAGCAGCTGGTCGAGCTGCGCCCGCAGAAGAGTGGCGACCAGCTGCACAAGGTCGCACCCTACATACGCTCCCACAGCAGCCTTAACACGGTCACGCCCGCCAACGCCACGGCGTCGCCGTCGCCGGCCATGAACGCGACGGCGCTGCTGGGCAACGGGTCGGGGGGGGGCCGGCCCGGCGGCGCGGCGTCCGCCGCCGCGGTCGACCCCCTGCACGCGCTCACCACGACGCTGGCGCTGGTGGGTACCGTGGAGCCGCAGCTGCCGTGGCGGGCGGTGGGGTTCAAGGCGGCGCGCTCGCTGATGGCAATGGTGCTGCGAGAACAATGCGCGGACGGGGAGGCGCCGCATGGCGGCTGCGTCAAGGTGCGTGGCCTGCCCTCCTGCTCGCCCTGATGCCCTTCCCTTCTAGCCAGCTGTAGCGTGGTTTCCTGCCCGTCTGTCGGTTGTGCTAGCCTTGCCGTGAGCCCTGGCGGTTTTCGTCCTTGCATTGGTAAACGATGCATGCTGCTGCCTGTACGATACTCCCTGTACGATCCACGTGTGCGCCGTGACCCTACGCCGACCGAGGAGCAATATGTGTGTGCGTGTGTGTGTGCGTGTGGTGTGGTGTGTTGGTGCAGGCCAAGGTGGTGATCAGCTGCCGCGCGTTCATCCAGGAGACGCAGGGCGGCTGCGCCGACCTCAACGTGCTGGCGCGCCACAGCGAGGCCGCGCCCACCACAGACCTCCCGGGCTCGCTGCTGCTGGTGTGCCTCTCAATAGGCCACCCCAACCACGGCTTGGACACCAGCCACGGCGGCGGCAGCGCGCCGCAGCCCGCCGCCAACGGCAACCAGCCGCCGGGGGCCGACCCGCCGCCGGCAAACGCGCCGGCGCCGACCACGCCCTCAGCAAACACGCCGGCCAAGCACAAGCAGCAGCAGCAGCAGTACCAGGGGGGGCCGCACGGCGAGTCTCAGGCGATGCAGCTGGCAATGATGAGCCCCACGTTCAACGTGAGCAGCACCACGCTGGCGCTGTACCTCACCAGCGACGAGCTGCTGCCGGACCTGCTGCTGGACCGAGCCCGCGAGAAGTGCTGGAGCCTGCTGACCCGGGTACGTGCACTGCAGTCCTACATACGCTAGTGTGAGCGCCCTGGTCAGTCCGGGGCAGGTAACAGAGAAGGTGGCCGACGCATGGTAGTGCTATCAGGTGCTCCATGCATTGGGAACACTGCGGGAAAACCTCTACACCAAAACGAGGCGTAGCTCCACAGTGTACAACAAAACAAACGCAGACATGCATTGTCATGCTCATGGGAGGGCACGCTGGGGGCGGTGAATCGCGAGCCACTAGGGCGACGGCGGAGACGCTCCAACCAGCTCCAGGGGAACAGCTCCGTGGCCTGCAGGCTCACCAAGGGCCTCTGCGTCGGCGAGGTTGTGTGCATGATATAGCAGGTCACAACGCATCCGGGTTCGCGCTGGACTTGCAAGGCAGGACTGGCGCTGCGGTCACGCCGCTCACACGCATACGCTGCAGTAATTCACTTCATAGAGTACGATACCAAGGAGTCAGGCTTGCCGCCTCCCCCCTGGTTTAACATGTGTGCGTTAACCTCCCGACCCGATGCAGGTGATGCTGCCGGTGCTGCGGCATCGCCTGCTGGGCGACCTAGCGGGCGACGTTTCGGTGCTGCGGGACGCGGCGTCGAAACCAGTGGACGGCGAGCGCGGCGCGGTCCAGTCCATCAACCTCAGCTGCAACCCGGACGCCATGGTCCCCGCGTCCTCCCACAACAGCTTCAGCGCCACGCCCCGACACCACAACGGCCCCAACAATAACAACCAGCTGCTGGCGACGACGTCGTCGTGCGTCGTGCCGTTGTTCCCCAGTCGGGACCGTGACAGGGACCGAGACCAAGCCAGCCCTGGCGCTAACGACGGACACGACGTCTCACCACCAGTCAGTGGCAGCAAGGTGCGATGCATGGCTGCACGTATGACACATGAACGTCCCTTGCAGCACGTGGATCAGAGCTCGCGACTGCTTGCTTGGAGCATGCATGCGTGGCGTGCGCAGTGCAAGCCCTGCATGTGATATGTTGTGCACACCGTGTGACGTTGATAAGCGTTGCGTTGCCGCTGACCTTGTGGACGGTTCGCCCTTGACGTTGTTGTCGTTGCCGTTGCTGATGAGATAAGTTGCGTGGGCATGAGCGCATGCTGACGTGCTGACGCGGCTCCCGCTCTGCCCAATGCGGTCACACACGTGCAGCTCTCGTCCCTGGCCATCCAAACCCTCGGCAAGCAGCATGAGGTCGCGATGGCAACCTCAGCAGGAGCGGCAGACCAAGCGGCGGGGTCCGGCGATCAGCAACGGCTCCCCCTGCAAGGGTCGAGCAGCAACCGGGCGACCGGGCTGGGCGACGGCCAAGCGCCGTCTGGGGGGCAGAGCAGCACGGGAGCGGGCAGCGCAGCGGATAGCGCCACAGCGGCGGTGCCAGCGCAGCAGCTGGCGGGCGGCCATCACAAGGCCGGCGCAGCCTCGCCCCCTCCTAGCGCCAATACCATCCAGCTGGACCTGGTATTGGAGCCTGCAGATGTGTCCATGCAGGTGCGTACTGCACTGCCTGTACTGCCTCTACTTTTGACCACGCTGACAATCGCCCTGCAGAGTTCAACGCTTGCAAACATGTCAACATGGACGCACAGCAGGTGTGCACACTTTACGGCCCCACGCGCAGCACATCGCATATGGCCCCGCGGGAAGCACACCAACTGAACACACGTGTACCACCCCTGATGCAGTGTGACTCCCCACTCACGTTGTTGTGACCATCGCAACACCGATGCACCGTGGTGCCTGTGCATGCTCATCCATGAATGGGCCTGATCGGCGAATGGTGTGAAGCCAATTAACCCTTCTCGAGGGCGGCCTTGGGCCTCCGGCTGGCTGGCCGAGTGTAACCAACAACAACAAAAACATGCCGCATCTGCTCGCTGGTCCCCATCTGGGGGGAAGCATGGGCCGCTTGGCCAACACGCTCCTGATGTAACGTAACATAAGAAAAACAAAAACAAACACTCATGCGCGTGCAGGCGCAAGTGGACGCGCTGCGCAAGGCTGTTCACGGCGCGCTGGTGGGGCTGCTGGTGGACGACTCTCGCGACAGCGGCCCGGGGCGCTACCAGCCGCAGGACCTGCAGCACCTCATGCTGGGCGAGGTGCTGGGCCGCGGCGGCAACGGCGTCGTGCTGCGCGGCAGCCTGTACGGCATGGAGGTGGCGGTCAAGGTGAGCTCCAGGGGGGTGCCTTGATTAAGAGGGGGGATGCTCGAGGGGGCGCTGCGCAGCAGGCGTTGAGCGCTACCCCTCACCTGACAGTAGTTGGATGATACGTAGCCGATTATCATGCTACCGATCATGGGCTACCTATCATTCAGCTACTGTCAGGTGATAGGTAGTTGGTAGGTGGATGCACTATCGCCAGACCAAGAAGGGTCACAAGCGCCTCCTGCTGATGGCCGGGCACAGCAGGCCGGGCACAGGAACGGGGTTTGGGAGGAACAATGCCGAATAGGGCAGGCGAGTGCGCTCTAGTTCCATGGGGCCAGGCGGTCTTCGCCTCGCATGCCGACCTTGGCCAGGGTGATCCTTGTCATTGCTTGATTCTGGCCCTGTTAGCCAGGGACCTGAGCCCGTCGTTGTAGAGTGGGGCGGACCGGCCCGACCAGCACGATGGCGCGGGGTGCATGACGGTGCGTGTGCATGTGTGCATGCTGCCGACAGGTGTTTGACTTCCCCGAGGATGTGGATTCGGATGCGGTGCCTCTCATCGAGGAGCCGCAGACCTTGTGAGTGTGAACCCGACACGCATGTACAGTAGGCGAAGCCAGCGTGTGATGCATCACTCTGACAGGTGCAGAGTACAGCTCATCGATGCGGAGGACGCTTTGTTCAAGCACATCTCAATGTGATCTGTGATTTGAATGCGCTTCGGGTAAGACTCTCTCATTCTGCGTGCGCGCACTGGCAGACTCGCGCGCTCAGCTGTACGTTACCGTAATGCGATGATCAGACACACACACCAACATGCTCACTCACACGCTTGCGTACTCGTGGCTGCCACCGCCGCCGCCACCCCGCAGCTCGGCGCGCGAGCGGCGCCAGCGCAAGGAGGACTCTGTTGCGGGCCACCACCGCCGCGCGCTGGCGCGCCTGGCCACCGAGCTGGCTGTGTGCAGCTCCATCAGCCACCCCTCCATCGTGCAGGTCTACGCGCACTTCACCGGCGTGTCGCTGGTCAAGGACCCCAACAACGCCGACGTGTTCACGCTGCAGCCCGCCGCGCCCGCGGACGAGTGGGACACCACCTACATCGCCAGTGAGTCTAGTTAGGCACCACGACTTGTTTGCACGCTGTGTGGAGTGTGTGACTGAGTGTGTGTCCGCCTAGCATGGGTGTGACTTGCTTGAAGCAGAGGAGGCAGCAGGTGTGAGTGCCAGTGGTTGGACGCAGCATCATAGACGGCGCCGATCTCATGACTGACGGGCCCACGCGCTGATGCATGCATGAGCATTGCGGCTGGTCAGCGGGTGCGCGCAACGGGTGCGTGCACGTGTATATGTGTTGCGTGCTACAAAGCACAGTACCATATGCAAAGAACAGCAGCATGGAAGCAATGTTGCAGCGAGCATGGGGCTCTTGCCAAGTGACACGTGTTGACCAACACGAGACTGTGCGTGGCGCGCATGTGCATTACTACCACTAACATGGGTTTTGTGCGTGTTGTGCATGTGCAGACCATTCTGCGCCGTGCGTGGCTGTGGTGATGGACATGTGCGATCTGGGAGGCCTGGATGCCGCGATCGAGCAGAAGCGCTTCATGCAGCGCGGGACCACGCTACCCAACATGTCGGTGAGTGATTGAGCGAGCAAGACTCCCTTGCTGGGGCATCGTAGGCCAGCACTGCGGTTATGGTGAGTCACTGCATCAGTGGATGCTCCCGTTTACTGTGGGTGCACGCGCGGAAGGTCTGCTAACGGGCCCAATGGCAGGGGATAAGCGGGTCGTCAGGTGGGCTTTGCCCCCTGCATACCATACGTGCACTGGAAGCGGCTGCCGTGACAACCAGCGTGACCACGCTTGCCGGTGAAGTGCTATCCGCGGATCGCCACTGTTGTGTCCAGACAGCACGCTTCAGCATGCGCGGTTGGCGTTGTGGTGTCGTTGCAACGCTCGTCAAACGTCTGATTTTGCTGTGCTACGCTGTGCTGTGACGCGCCGCGCGCTGCAGGCCATCTTGCGCACGCTGCTGGAAGTGGCGATGGCGCTGCGCCACCTCCACTCCCTCAACCTGGTGCACTGCGGTACGCCACGACATGCCCCGCCTGCAGCGCCTTCAACCACCATGCCCCCTCAATGTCCTCTGTTCCTTGAGCACTATGACCGCACCATACTGCTTGTGTCGCCTTGTGTTTGCAGCTACCAGCACATACGGGCTTGGTGCAGCGCTTGTTGCTGTGCCACGCATCGTCGTGCTTGTGTCGGCCTGAACGCATCCTCGGAGATCCTGATCTCAGTATGGCCATCGTGAACAAACAGCAGGCGTGTTGCTCAGTGGAATCTGTTTTGCGGCCCAAACCCCTGTGTAGATATCAAGCCGGGCAATGTCTTGCTCAAGTCGTGCTCGCTGGACAGCCGGGGATTCACTGGCAAGCTGTCAGGTGCGTGTGCGAAGCGAATATCCGTATCTGCTGAGTGCTGACCGACTGTAAGGCTGCAACTGCATCTGAAGGTGCCACACGGCAAGCACTGTCGTGTTATGGGGCACGGCCTGGCCATAGTACAAGCAGCTTTGTCAGTGCAGGATAAAGTGCTGCTTCATAGCCTTGCAGGTGGACCGGGGCGAGGCAAGGCCCACGCGCTCACGCTGCACAACCCTCACCTGCTGACACGGCCCTACTTGCATGCCTGGCCTGCCTGGCGTGACGCAGACTTTGGCTACACAACGCTGATGCGCGAGCGGGACGTGAACGGGCGGCCCTGCCTGGTGATGGAGGAGGCTGCGGGGACGCTGCCCTACATGGCGCCAGGCAAGCGGTGACCGGGCTGCACAGCATTCTAATGTGTTTATGCATGTGCCCATACTGTACCACGGCAGTACTGTACTGTACCGCATTGACATCGCCTGTGTACATACGTGCGTGGCCTGACCCTGCTGGCGCATATTGGGCGCTATCCCTTGGTATCTGCCTTGGCATGCCCTGACTCAAAAGTGGTGTGAGTCTCTGGTTATGCTGTACATGGCGCATGATGCGGTTTGGCTTGAAGTCCTCACATGCTGTTTGTGGCTGTGCACGATGCCCTCTCTCGACCCGCAGAGATATTCATCAAGGGAATGACGACCAACGAGAAGATTGACGTGAGTGCTCAAACCACCTGCGCTGCACCTGTGCGTGCACACGGTGACGCGGCACGCCAACACGCATGTGCCGCGGCTATGACCTGGCATGCAGTCAAGCAGGCACACTGGGCACCACTTGGGCATGGCGGCGGTGGACCAGGAGTTCCATATCGCCCGTTGCATAGCGCTCTCACTATGTAGAAAATAACAAATGCCTGCATGTGCGGCTGTCATGTGCGTGTGGACGAACGCCTGCATGCGGTCCTTGTATGTTAAGAGTTATTTGCTTCGCGTGGGGCCATGCAGTGTGCGTACGCGTGAGGATGCACCTGACATTTACGAGTTGCCTGCGCTGATCCGTGTGTGACTTTGTGTTGATGCTGGCTGGCCCTGCAGATCTACGCTCTGGGCATCATGGCGTGGCAGCTGTACACGGGCCAGAAGCTGTACCCGGGCGTCAAGCCCAACGAGCTGGGCTACCTGGTGGTCCAGAAGGAGCTGCGCCCGCAGTTCCCGCCCACCACCCCGCACGGCTACCGCGCGCTGGCCGAGGCCTGCTGGCACAAGGACGCGCGGCGGCGGCCCTCTGCCGCCAGCGTCATCCGCGCGCTCTCGCTGCTGCTGGCGCAGTACCGCTCACGCGCCGCGACGGCGGCCATGCCGGGTGGCGGCCGCGTGGCGGTGCCCGCGGTGGCGCAGGTGCAGGTGCTGGCGCCGGTCGTCCCCACCGCCGCGCCCGTTGTGCCGCCCGCGCCAGGGATGGGGACGCCCGTTGGTGTGGTTCTGTGACGAGCCTGTTTAACATCCTGCACACATGCCCCCTATAGCCAGCTGCGCACCTGCTCGCTTGGGGTGCTTGCGGCAATCCTACAACGTGACTTGGGCTGTGGCGGCCCCGGATTCTGGATTTTACGTATGTATGTACCGTATGTATGTCATAGGCACCGCGATCACATGGGGTTCACAGGGATTTGCAAACAAGGTACATCCCCATGAAGGCTTAGGGCCTTTCCCCGCTTGGTTTAGTTTTGCGGATTAGCGTGTCCTGGAGGTCGCTGTGCTCAAGCTGTGAACTGAGACTCGCTTTGTGCTTTGAGCTTCCGAGGCTTGCTGGTTCCCGCACAGCAACCACTTGCAGGTGCCACTTGCAGCTGGCTGGCTTGGTGGGGTTGGACCACCGATGATGCACTGACTGACTGACGGGGGGCAAGAGGCACCCTACAAGAGCGTGGCTTGCACTGGCCCGGCGGCACCCTACAAGGTCTGGAAGCAAAGTCTGGGTGCAGTTCTGTAGCGGTTGCATGCTTTGTGCCCTTTGTGGGCTAACCTGATCGGATCAGTTCAAGTCGCAGAAACTGGGGTCCGACCCTCCTAGCCTAATCTGGGCCTGATGGAACGCGATACGCTTCGTCCACATACCACGGATTGTCGAAACTAACCCAAGTGGGACTTGGCCCGGTGAGCGTGGCCTCTGTTTGCACAACAACAGAGGCAAGCATCATGCGCTCTCACACATATGCGTATCTCTTACACCTTGTGCTCAGTGCACGGTGTGCGGTGAAGCGGTTTTCATCAGCGCAGTTTGGCACGACGATAAATGTGGCGCTGCACCTTCTGCGCTTAACCCCTTGTCCGCTAATGCCGCTCCAATATCCCATTACCGTACGTTTGCAACAAGCAGGCGCTTTATACAAATGTGCCAACAGCGTTAAGGTAACGTTTATGCCGCTTTGTATCACCAATCCAAAGCGTTCATTGCATACGCGGTTTCAGGTTGCGTGCATTGTTTGCCCGTCAAATGCATTTCTGTGGGCTCAATAAAATGAGCCGTTTTGCTGTTCAGGTCAAACTTGTTTGTCATGCTCATACTACCACACCACCACCACCCGTGTGAATCACCACGAGCGTGGCTTTTCCATGCTTAGGCCGCCATGGGCCCGCGTATCAACGTGCAGCTACATGTTGGTCTGAAAGGTTGTTGTCACCACCGATGTGGTTTGGATCTTGTTAATGGCTGCGCTGCCCAGTTGTGAGTTTGCTTGGCTCAAGCTGCGCAAGCTCTCCTACTTTTCCAGGGTTCACATGCGTTGGCATGTGCGTATGCATGTGCCAGGGTATGCAGTCCTTGCGGCTCACCCATTGCCCCTCCCCGCCTTTGCAGCATGCTTGTGCTTTGCCCCTTGCGTGGGGTCAGGGGGCGTCAAGGATGCAACCCAGGCACCCAGCCGTGTCCTTCACGTGCTGGTGCCTGCGGATGTTTTGTGTGTGCGGGCGTGTGGGTGGGTGGGGGGAAGCGGCGTACGTACCGGTATGCTGTGCTTAGCTTGCGCAGTTGGTGTGCCCCCCACCAATGTATGCAATGGTTCCTTTCCGATCGCTCCAAGTAGAGTGCGGGATGGTGGCCGATTTCAGAGGCACAAGACACATTAATAGGCAATGATTGCAAGATGGTCCTTGCGAACGCAAACTCAACTCCTACAAGGCGCAGTTTAGGTTCCTGGGCGTGGAACTAGCAGTAAGCCACGCACGCCTCGCGTGCGTTGTGGCAGGTGAACATCACTGCATGTCGGTCTTCATCCGAGCACACGCGCCACCATGACCATCCTGGTCCCTCATCCTGCCGCCGCAACTGTGTTGCATCTCTGGCCCCAACCGTCCCAACCGTGCCTCGCCTGACCTCACCAGCGCACCGCCTCAAACACAGAAGTATGCGTGTGCACGTGCACTGACTGGTGCAGCGCAGTGCAGGGAACAGCTTGGAAGGAATCCGTACTGCTGCTGCTTGCGGTGCACGGAGCCTTCTCTTGCGGCGTGTTGCGTGCCTGGGGTACGTAGGCATGGGCGATTTCGGCCCCTGAATCGCTATCTGTTGTAGGGTGTACACGTGGCGCTGACGTGTGCACACCCTTGTCACATGACCTCTTGCTGGCCAGCACTGCAGAACTAGCCTTGCCACTACTTGCCATCACCTGATATGGCACAATCATACCAATCTCATGAACTCGCAACGTTACGTTTCCCAACTCAACCTGTCAGGGCGGGCTGCCTGGTGTCTGCTTGGAGGGCTAGGCATTGCGCAAGGCGGCGATGCTTCTGCTGCAACGCATGCAAGCGATGCGAACATGTGTGCGCCGCATGTGTGTCAGCAGCCTGGGATGTGCTCACCATTGGTGTATCGTGAAGAACCTGGTGCCGCCTGAACGCAGCCACCTGTCCCTCCCTGCAGTTCCGGGGTGCAGCGAGGGTCCACACGCACTGAAACGGTGCGCACAAGCCAGTAGGCGCGGCTTTGGCCCCAACTTGAGCCTTCCACACAACGCTGCGCTGTAGTCTATCATGGCACGTTGACGCCTCCCACCCGCCCCATGTGCAGGTGTGGGTGCACCGCCCGCTCCATACCGTACACCTTCCCATTAGGGCGCGCTTCGTATCCCACCCTGCACCGATGCGCATGCCGCCTGCGCGATATGTTTATGGTGCAATACTGTCATGGTGACATCACATGCAAGCCCTGCACGTACGACTCGTACCGTATGGTATCACACGAGTACACTGGCGTGGGATGCGCAGGGTTGCACGCATGTCTGCCATCAGAGTGTGCTTACACGCAAGATCATTGTGTCTAGCAGCACGGCTGTGGCACGCCTGAGACCACGGGCTGACCTGCAGTGCAAGATCAGCTTGCTGCGCTGTGCATGAACATGATCCCAGGGCCGTTACCAGCTTCCCCGCCTAACAGCCTTGATTCTTGCCAAATTTCAAATTTCTATGCCTTCCATAGTGCATACCGGGGCGACTTTGGAAACCCCCTGCTGATAGAATGACCGCTTGTTCGTTGCCATCCAAGTTTTGGCCGTTTCCAACGCTCCGCCCACCAGCACGGTTGCTGCACCAGCGCTTACAAACGCATGCGTAAGCATGCCCCATGCGCCCCCCCCCACCCCACCCCGCCCATGGGAACAGGTGCGCATGTGGATAGGTGGGTGGATGGATGTGGCTTGTGCCCGTATTGCATGTCTGTTGAGCGCATCAGTTGGTGCCGGAGTCGCACACTGCCGGAACCCAATCCAGGCATGTGCTGCTTGCAGAGGATTGAGGGTACGCTAGACAGCATGGTGCATGAACACAGTCCATATCAGGCTACAATACGCTTGCCGTTGGCATGGGATCGGTTGCATGGCAGTGCCTGGTGTGGCGTTCCCTCTTGTGCTGTTCGCGGCCGTATGTAGCCACCACTTTATAAACAGAACTGTGCGATGCTTTTCGGCGTGAACCACGGCTGCTGTATTGAGCCCAACGCGATCCTCTCCATTGGTCAACGCGTTGTCCGCTCTCACCTGCATCGTTCCTTCCTTTGTCCGCCTGGCCTCTGCCCAGGTGCCTCACGACCTTACTAGCTTCCGCACGCTGCATGGGGAACTGACGCTGAATCACACCTCACGATCACACATTCCTGGATGGGAAATTGCCGCCATACTGCCGTCTTCCGGCAGCGCCCTGCAACAACTTGTCGGTGGTCTCAACCTTGCACACGAGATGAGGTCCGATGGGCTCGATGCGTGTTCTGCGTGCTAAGCGGGCTGCACAGAGCACATCCCGCCCTGTAAATAAGCGCCCTCCAATGCCACGATGTGACTCCAAAGGTGATTACCAACCAGGCAATCAATCCGTCGTTACTGCATGCACCATCACGTGAGAGGTCAAGTTGGCAACGCCTCAGGGCAATAGGAACGCGCAGGAACGCAACCACAAACCAGGGCCAGTTGAGGCTTGCACCTGGTGGGCAGCTCGGCAAGCCCCTTGCGCTTGCTATGTCTGCAACAGTGCAGCTGCACGAATCTGTGACAGACGGTAACTTGCGTGGTCACCAGCTCCGTTACTCAAGCCGGTCTCTCCATGCACCGGCGTCGATTGGGCCGGAAGCCGCGACCGGCTGCGAGAACGCCACCGATAGCTGCAGCGTGTTGGGCCCACTGGCAGCGCTTCGTGCCACAAGGTCAACAGGCACGAATCCGCCTGCTGGAAGCACCAGGTCGACCTCATAGGTGCTGACGGTCACAGCTGGGAACTCGTTGCCATTGACGATGGTGATGTCCCCGAGTGTAAGCATCATGGCCTGCTGCTGCTGCCGCTGGGCGGCCTGCACACGGAGCGTGACGGCTCCGAGACCAAGGCTGGCTCCGGAACCACCAGCATTAACGGAGGTTGACTGCCCCGAAACCAAGGGAGTCTTGATGAACCCTTGTGTGCGCATGTACCTTGGGGCGCTGGCGCCTACGGGCCATGTGGTATTAGAAAGAGTGAGGGTCCCGTACAATCCTATGGACCCGGATGCAGCCAGCACTGCTTGTGTCGGAAAACTGCCCTGGTGCTCCAAGCGGTTGACGACCGCTGCCGCGAGTCCGGCCTGTGATTCGTAGTACGCATTTGGGGCAGGCTGGTACTGCGCCACCGTCAGTACAGCGGTGCCCACCATGTCGTAAGTGAAGTACGCAAAGGCGGTACTGGTGCCGCTGTTCAGGACGGTAGAGTTACCGCTGGTGCTGCCGCTTCCAACGCTGGCGGTCTGCGCCAGCCGGCGGCCCGAAGCCTGCGTTGCTGTCAATTTTGTGGTTGGTGTTGGCTTCCTCTTCACGCTGGACCGACCAGGAGGCGGAGGCCGCCTTGCTGGCGGCGGTGGCATCGGTGGAGTGCGCGTGGGAGGGGGGGGCGCAGGTGGCCGGGGCGAAGGTGGGCCCGGGGGTGGAGGCCGCGGGGGCGGCGACCGAGGTGGCGGGGGCGGCGGCGAGGGTGGCGGCGAGGGCGGCGGGAATGGAGGTGGGGATATCACTGGTGGCGGCGGGGATGGCGGCGGCCATGCGTCTGATGCCACAGGACCCCCCGCACCCTGGCCATCCAGGTCGTCAGCCAGAGGGACCTGCTTGACATCAGTGGATGCCGGCGGCTGCACACAGGCGATCGGCAGAATCATGTCCTGGTAGCTGATCACCACCGGTGCTGACCCCTCCATCAGGCTCACTAGCGCAGACCCCGGCATGGATCGCGCCTCCAGCACCAGCAGCTGGTAGTAGCCGTTGAGGGACGTGAGCGTTGGAGCGGTTGACTGCCCGTTGGTGGGCATGGCCTCGCCAAAGACTGTGCGCGATGTCAGCACCTGCCAGCAGCAAGAAAGAAGACATGTCACACGCTGCATCGCGCGCCGCGCGTTAACCTCTAAAATAGCCAGTGGCTTGTTGAGGGTGGTTGTGCTTGTTGAGCATGTGGGAGGGAAACGGGTGGGGCCCGCACCGCTCCCGATTATGTCGCCTCTAGGTGCACATCCGCCTGGGCGGCATGCAGTGCTGGCCCACAGGATGCAGACCTGGATCGAGTTGCAAAGCTGGTTGCATACGGCCGGCAGACGCGCATGCGCTAACCAGCTAGCCTCCCCTGCACTTGCAGCTGAACTGACGCTCGCTGTGTGCGCATTGGGACTGTGAGGGAGGCAGGCGCCCTCCGCAGATTCTGCCATGCGCCTCCCCCTTTGACACCGAGCGTCACGCCATACCACACCGTCACGTCGTGGCCCTTGACACTCGGCTCTCAAATACATACGGTATTCATCCGGCCTCACCGTCTGAGCGCCCAGGTACACCTGCATGGTGGCTGAATTGCTCCTGAACGCAAGCCGCCCTGCGTCCTGGCCCTTGCGCCAGTACGCCCAGCACCGCATGTAGAAGCGCTCAAAGGTGTGGCCCGTGAACGCATAGGGCGACGTGGGCAGTCCGTTGTAGACGTCCTGTACGCAATGCAGGCGATCAGTGATGGCAAATCGAGGCCCACCCGCCCGCCCATATGGTCCAATCTTGCAGGAATGCTTCGCTATTCATTCATACTTGAAAGAGCTGAGAAGGCTTTGCTTTCCAAGCAACGTAGGTGCAGTGCATGGGGCGTCATCAGCCAGTGTTGCCAGCCAGGTGAAATGAACAGTTACTGAATGCTGCTCAGGAAATGGATGGATGGTCTCGATCAATCAAGTCATCGGCGGATGGCGCACGCACCCTCAGGAAAAACGACAGGCTTGCGCCACATGAGCGGTTGAACGACTCCTGGAGCAGTCCACCGCCAGCGGCCGTGACGCCCGGCTTGCAGGGCTGTGAGGCCCACCTGGGGTTGAGCACCGCCAGCGCCGGCCCGCTCAGCGTCTGGCTGGCGACAAATGCGCTCGGCAGTCGGAATTTTAGGTAGGGCGGCCCGGTCGGGATGGGGACGAACGCGGATTGGAGGTCGTAGTTGGCGGGCCATACGTCACACTGCATGCCACCAACATACCCTGCAGTTGATGTGCATCACACCAGCACACCAGCAGCACCATGCAAATCAAATACGGCACGGTGGTGCTGAGTTCTTGATATGTTGCTGAAGCTTCAAACCTCTGTCCTGCTGTTTGACATGCAGCAGGGCATCGACATAAAATCCTTCAAAAGCAAGAAGAATGACAATGACGATCACATATGTGAAAGTGTGTATGGTATGCCAGCACAACAGGCAGATCACGTTTCCCCAGTGCCGGCTTTGACACAGTGTGTGCTCCCGGTGCTGTGGACCCTTTTTTGGACTCGAGCGTATGGCGTGCCAAGCCGATAGGCGTGTTTTCACCGCTGTGCCCTTTTCCCCAATGGCAGGATATCATACTGCATCATACCTGCGCTGCCTGACCCAGGTTTAAAGAAGAGCGGGTTAGAAACCAGGGGCTTTAGCGAGGAGGCCGTAGCTTTGAGGTTGGAGCATGGCAGCCACGATAGCGCCAGCACAGCGCTGTCGAGTGGGTTGGCGCCGCCGCTGGACGTGTTGGTGCTGGCGCCGGCAATGAAGCGCAGCGTTATGTCATGCAGGTGGAGGGCGCTGCCGGTGCTGCCTCCGCGCAACGACACACACCCCGACTGGCGCGTGACGGTGGGCGGTACGAGCGTACCGCTGGCGCTGTACGTGTCAATGACCAGGATCTGATCGACGTACAGCATGCAGTTCTGACAGGTCACCTGCATGGCAGCACCGCATGCAAGTAGATGCGTTTGCGCCAAGGGCATGCAGTGCAGGTTGAGTGGCACAGGCATGGAATCGACAAGCACATAGCTGAGAACACTTTGCAACGTTCCAACCGAGGCTCATACCAGTACAGGCGGCAAGGTATGAATTTCACACCCACAGGACTTGTTCGCAGAGGCAGGGTGAGGTTTCAGATGTAGAGTGGGATTATCAGGTGCAGGGGGCATTATAAGAGGCAGGGGGGATTGCTGGGTGCATTGTCAGTCGTTGGTTATCGCCCCAGGCGTACCCTGAATATGATGTCGTCGGACGGCTCGCTGATGCGTGTGTGCGCGATGCCCACCAGCCCTCTTGCGGCCGTAGCGTCCGCCGGCGTCAAGCTGAGCGCCGCCCTCAGCGCTCCAGGTGCGCTGAATGACACATCCTCCACGACTGTTGAGTATGCAAACGCTGTGTCGAGCTGCAACGCGTATAACTGCTGCCTCACAGGCGTGGTCACATTGTACAGCACCTGCGACAAGCGCGTGACGGGGTTTGGTGTGTGGTGTTTGCCACAGCGATGATGACACGATATGACACCACCCCTCTGGCCTAACAAGCCATTACTTCTGTCTTCTGGGCATGTGGCATGTTATTTCAAGCTTGTACTGCCCTACCTCTGCCAAAACGCTCGCACGTACAGTACGAGACGATGAATGTTCCGTGCTTCCCCCGTACAGTACAGTACGGCACCAGTGCATATGAAGGTGCTGTGCACGCTGCTTGACTTGAATTTTCATGTTTTTGTAGGTGCTGGCTGAGACATGCCGCTGCTCTACACCAGTACCTGGAATGCCGACGAGAGGCCCGGGATGTTGGGTGCGAAGTACGGGCGCGGCAGCGCGGGCGCCGCCTGAGCCGTCATGAACGCATCCGTGAGGTACTTGAACGTCTGCGGGCTGTCAGGGGTGCTCATGGTGAGGTCGACTGCCTGACGGGGGTTGCGGTAGCGCAGCTCAAACTGAAAATAGCCTGTTTGGGCAAATTGGGTGGGCATGCACGCAATGCTGTTGCATTTGAATCTGCTACAGCGCACAATGTGGAGGGAGGGAGGAGCAAGGGCAGGCCCAGCAGCCAGGCGAGCAGGCGGGTGGGGCATGCAAACGGGCATGAGCGGTGCGGTAAAATCTCTGAGCGCTCAATGACACACTCTGTGACAAACCTGCACCACAGCCTCACAACGCGGAGACAGAGGCGCCTACACACCCAAGGGTGCTCGACATAAAGTTGACATGCAGCGAACGCAAGCAAGCAGCAAACAACACACTCCACTACTTGGCGTAAATCCCAGCACGCTCATCAAAGGGGTGTGTACCGCACCTGGCTTTGCGACCTGAAGCACCACTCCCTGCATGAGGTCAGATAGCGACAGCTGGCGGTACCCGATCTGCACTACCACGTCGGCGGGCGGCGCTGAGGTGCTCACACGTAAGCCGTACAGCCCAGTCTGGTTGGCGTAGAATGTGGAGTTGATGATGACGAGGACGGGTGTGCTAGCGGTCGGGGCGACTTTGTACGTGTCAAACCGGCTGATGCCAGACTGCAGTGTCGCAAAGGTGGGCGAGGCAGGGCTCAGGTCAGGCCAGGTCAATACCCTGGCTGGAGCGCGCAAGCGTGTGTTGCTGCTGACCAACATCGGCCAAATTCACGCTAGCCATGAGGTCTGATGGCCGGTAAGCCGCAGGGTTAGCAGTGGGCTTCCAGAAACGCGATGTGGGGCAATCGTTATCAATCGATCCACTTGCATCAATGTCACACAATTGGATGATAGCGGTCCATGCAGCAGCCCCATGTCCCTGCGCGTACACGCTTGCTGCATTCGTTGCCACCCCCACCCTGTTAATAGTTCTGTGCGTGTGTCGGTGCATGTTACGCGGCCCACCTGGGCCCTCCACCCCTCCCCTCCCTGGTCTCACCCTCGCGCTGACGTCCAGCACAGGCAGCTGACTCCAGTCCTGATCATTGAGCGTGCTCAGTGCCGTACTGCCAGATATATTGTAGTACATATCCGTGAAGCCGCGCATGAACGCGCCTTGGTCCTCAGGGTCCCATGCTGCCAGCGGAAACAACACTGCGTTGGAGTGTGACAGGGAAGGTATGGCAAGCACAAGCATGCGCTCTCAGCACAGCCAGCTGGCCTCTCCCCTCCTTCCCTCACCATGCATTGACCAGCTTTCATGACCCCTGACCCCTTCCACGCGGGCAGGCAGGGGCCCGGGCCCTCTGGGTATCATGCCAAATGCAACCAATTGCACAGCTTGGAGCGAAGACTCACGCCGCGTGTTGCTCAGCTGGTTGACCGCCGCCTGCACTGCGCGGGCCGCGTTGACGCGTGACTTGGATTTGACCGTCAGCGCCATGCCGGGGAGCCTGTCCGCCGAATCCAGCACGATCTGCCGAGCAATCGGACCCTGTAGGATGGAATTTTTCATTTAGTGATTCAACAGGCAGCACCAGCTGTGAAGCAACATGACATCTCACATGATGCACTGGGATTAACGGCAGACGGCATGGTGCTCTTCGCACCAGCACCACTGGCGCTGTAGCAGCTGCTGTGAGGGATGCTTGTGGTGCATAGAGCACGCTGCTTTGCAGGCCTTGGGGTGAACAGTAATATGGTCGTTGCATGCTCAAAAGCAACACGGTCCCTGCTGAGCATTGCGTGACTTGCTCGTACACTACTGCCGCCATTGGCATTTGCAATACTGTAAGCATGAAAATGCATTATGACATGCACGCGTTTCATCTTGGTGCCAATCGGTGCGCTTTGCCTGATACCCCACGCTGACAGGCGCCAAGGCGTACCTGATAGTAATTGCCCGATTTCGCACCCAGCACGCTCAGCACCAGCGCAGCAACGCCCGCCGTCAGCGGGGTTGCCATCGACGAGCCCGTCTTGAGGTCGTACTGCACATAGCCTGGTAGTGGAAGCGGTAGTGGCAGTAGTGGCGCGCAGTCCAAGCACAGCAACCTTGTTTGAACCACACCCAAACACATGACATGCGGTGCAGAGCCACCTGTCCGCACCGAAAGCCCTGGCAGAGAGACCTAGCATCAGCTGTCCTGTATGGCGTCTGCGTGGTGTGCACAGCACCAGCAGCAGCAGCTGACATGGGGCTTGCCGTTTGCCACTGGAGGTGCATAAATAATGACTGTTTGAATGCATGGTATTCTCTTGCGCGGTTAATCACACTAGGTGCGTAATTGTGCGGCGTACCATTGGAGCTGAGCTGCGGCACCGTGCTGAGGATCTGTCTCCCAGGCGTGCCAATGTCGACCACCTGGGTGCCGTAGTTGCTGCCAGCGATCTGGTTGTTGGGCAGCACCTCGTGCCAGCGCTGGTCTGCGGGGTCGCTGGCCATGACGCACAGCAGGGAGGGCTCCAGGGAGGCATTGCGGGTGAGCGTGCAGGGGTTGTACGCCGCCTTGACGGGCAGCAGCTGGTTGAGGTCTGTGTCCTCGTTGCCTGCACGACAGACCGACGGCGCATGTGCACAGCACAGCAGCGGTGGCGGGCCCATTGGGGTTGCCAGCCCTAAGGTGCAGGGCGTTGTGGTGTCGGTTGAGGGTGCTGCGGATGAGAGTGCGTTGGTGACCATGCGGGGTATGGGGCTGGCAGGAAGGTACAGCTGCGAGCTTGCCAGCAGGATGCCATACACCATCCTTCCATGCAATTCACCAGCGACGTGATACGGCCAGGTGTGTGACTCCGCACGCATGTGACTCCGCACGCATGTGACTCCGCAGTCCGCACGCACCAGTATGTACCTGCATGCAATACAACGTGCCCACCAAAATCCTTCCCGCACCTGCAGCCGCTACAACCAGCATGCCCTTGGCGCGCAGCGGCTCCAGCGCGGCCTCATACAGGCGCGTCTCGTTGGCCATGGCCGCCACCTGCGCCGCCGAGGGCGCCAGGTTGGGCTGCGCGGGGCCGAAGGAGCACGACACCACGTGCGCGCCCATGCGCCAGGCGTAGTCGTAGGCCTTGAGGATGTGTGAGACGTAGAAGGAGCCGGCAGGGTCGGCCACCTGCAGCGGGAAGTGCCATGGGCAGGTACAAGCGAGCACTTATGGAGCGGTAAAGTTGGAATTGCAAGACGGTGGGGAGCACGAAGTCAGTGAGCTTGTGCCCAGGGAAGATGGGATTCAAGTGAAAGTCCCCACAGCTTCATGACTACAGTACTACACATTTAATGCCACTTGCCTTGCCATGGCCCCACCTGTGTGTGTGGGCCCGACCGCTGCGTGGGGTGTAAACGTGCACGAGCTTGCACGCCACCAACCCGCAAGCTGTTGATGGCCGTCATGAGAATGAGAGAATCCTTATGATAGAAGCATGGAACATACCAGTCCACCCTCAATCCTACTGGATACATCCTCCTCCTTCTCTCATCAGGATGCTTGAATTGCAGTACACAAGTTGCAGTCTGCACTCACATTTCTATGCACCCACCTTCAGGCACATGACCCTCACGCGGGGTGCGATTCCTGCTACGCCCAGCTTGTTGCCGCCGACCGCCGCAATGACCCCCGCGCAATGCGTGCCGTGGGAGTGTGTATCCTGCGGGGAGGCCTTGCCGCCACACAGCCCGCCCGCCGTGTTGTTGTTGGCGCGCCAGTCGACGCGGCAGTCCCCCGCAAAGTCGTAGCCGTACACGTCGTCCGCGTAGCCTGCATCGCGCGGTGGGATTGATGGGTGACCGCAGCCAAAGGGTGATGATCCGCATGGTGCAGCCTTACTGCAGACTTCAAGCACTTATGTACGACTCATGTAAGGTTCATGTCAGGCATACCAATCGTGACAACCCTTCGAGAGCTTGCAAGTATGAGTAAACCAGCCACACGCACCCAGGCCGGCACATAAAGAGATTCATACTAGCAATTGAGCACTCAAACTCTGGCGTGGGTGTGTTCCAGGACTGCATCTTACCGTTTCCATCGTTGTCTTTGCCGTCGTTGGGGACCTCTCGCGTGTTCACCCACAGGTTGTCTTTGAGGTCGGGGTGTGTGAGATCGCACCCCGTGTCCACCACAGCCACCACCACATCCCTCACACCTGGCAGTGTGGGTGCGACAGCGGGCGATAACACACGGTCACCAGCTTACCTCTCCCCCCCCCTCAGCATGGACGCATGCATGCATGTATATACGTCTGGATGTGTCTGGGCAGGCCCTACACCATACAAGGTGCAATCGCAGTACAATGCAAGCATGCACCCACACAGGCCTCAGCGCAGTATGGCATGCATCATTACAATGCTTGGCCAGCATCCCCAGGTGGTTGTTACGCCAAAGACGTGTGCTGCAACAACCGTCCCCTGGAGAGGGGTGGTCACATGCACAGCCGCAGCATCCATGACAGCATGCCTTGCCGGCCTGCAACAGCCATTAAGATTGAGACACCTGACTCATCAGCCAGGCGTCCATGCATGCATGGTATGTTGATATTGTAAACATGATAACTGTGTTGCCCCTCCCACACGAACACGCAGATCCCTCACCGACGGAAATGTCCCATGCGGCGCTGGCATTCACTGCCGGCAGCGCCCACTGCTGCGGCAGCAGCGGGTCGTTAGCTACGAGGCCGCCCGCCGCCTGAAGACCCCTGCTCCGCCACACGCTGCCCGCTCCTCCCTGAGCCCGGTCGTCATCCCCGGCGCCGCCAAGGGACGTGCTGCCTGCGCTGTTGTGGAGAGCGGACAGCTGCTCTTGCCTCAGTCCCTGCAGGTAGGTCTGCAGGCCACAGCGGCGGCCCTGCTGCTGCTGCTGCTGCTGGAGCGTGGCACCATCAGCTGAGCCGTTCGGCAGCAGGATGTCTGTCCTTGGCGGCGCCGGGAGTGGCACATCCTCCAGTATCGACAAGAGATCTGCAGCAGGCGTATGTTTCGTGCGCCTCTCAGGGTCTCAGCATACCGCAACTGGTGCGTGATGCGCACGTATAGTCATATGCGCCATGGCGTGCGGCTCGTACTGTCATACATGCCCAGGGTGTGTCGCCTCACCCGTCAGAATGCAAGCTGTCCATGCCAGCACGTATGGTTGCATCCTTCACTGGCCACTAGCGTGCGGTTGTGGCAGGACGGCACGCACCTGCCCGCATGCTTTGTGGTAATGTGAAATGCAAAGGGTGCGCCCTCCCACCCTCACCCGGCTGCTTCTCCAGTAGCTTGCGGACCTCGTTGAGCACGCGTGAGTCCGCAAAGCTGACCACGCGTATGCCGGAGGACTGCAGCAGGGCCTCCTCAAAGTACTGCCACAGCACGCCCGGCACCACGCTGCGCACCGTCTTGCTCGCGTCCTCAAAGTTGAGGATCAGCCGGTTGGTCCTGTCTTCCGCCTGCTTCATGTCCAGGGTGGGGCAGTGCCCCCAAAGACAGGTAGCAAGCATCCTCAGAAAAGGTGGGCGGCTACGCGGTCGAGGGTTGGTGTGTGACTAACGAACTCTTGAATCCATATTAATACATTCAGCTGTGCAAAAACAAAAGTGCTTGCTGCTGTACCAGCTCGCTCTGTGGTGCGGCTTTGCATACAGGTTATGCGTAGGTCATATTCTGAATCGTATGGCCATAGCGCCGACGCAAGGTTGGGCACCTGCTGCCTTGCGCGGCGACGTGCGTGCTTTCTCACCGGTGGGCTTGGGGTGGGACCTCCACAGCCTTTCAGAACGCACACTGGTGGCACCACTGATACTATCACCGCGCAAGCCACCACTAAGAACAGCAGAGTACCATACTTGCGTGGGTTGCTTGAAACCTGCAGGCAGCAGGAGGTCCCGCGCAAGTGTGTGTTACATAGCGACCGACCCACAATTTGCAATCAAAACCTGAACTGCACAATCAAGCAGCTGTTGCAACCCAGAACCCCGCGTTGGGTCGCACCCATCGGTAGAATGTGCTCCTCGATGCAGTTTGGCGGTTTGTTGGGCCTGCGCTTGGCGGTGCCGCCCCTGCACCATGTGCTAAGTTCTCAAGGTTTGCAGGACCCGAATACAGTGGCTGGGCAAAATTTCTATCGCCGCTGGCTGCCATCCTGCCAAAGTGCCTCTTGCTCTTCCAGCACAGTCAACATGGCAGCTCGTTCATTCACTACCTTATCGCAAGCTGATGTAAACGTTGTGAATGTGAGGTGGTGTATGATTTAGAGTATTGTGTGCAGCAGCTGCAGTCGTGACACAGGGTGAAGCCAGTAACTCGGCATATGCGGTACACTCAGGGCCGCTGTGTAACTGAGAGGGAGAGCACGCTGCTCCCCAGCCCGTGAAAAAGGTTTTAGCAGCACTGTTTGAAACTGGCTGGACAACCTCAAACCTTTTCCCTGTCTTGGCCTCATCGCTCGTTGGCTTGCAGCTTGCAATTTAACAGCTCCACCTGAGTGAAGCATTAAACCACTGATGCCCATGCTTATTGTGGTCATGTGCAATTGCAAGCGTCCAAACACTGTCACCAAGTCCAAGTACATCCGTGCCAATCTCCGGTATGAGTGTATCAATGCAGGTCGGTTCTACGAGGAGGCAAAATGCCCCGAACAGTAAACAGTCACTGGTCGCACTGGCGATAACCCACAGTGTGGTGTGTATAGATAAGATAGGAGGAGCGCTGGTAGGCAGGCAAGCTGCGTTCGATTAGGTAATTCAAAACATTTCGTGCAGCAGCACGGGAGCAAAGCTGCCTGTAGCCTGCCAAGTGGCTTAGTCGTGTGCCCAAGCCCTTCAGTCCCTACGAGGCCGTACGCGCCGCACGTCATCGTCCCCATGCTCACGCACACGCACAGCGCCGCGCGCCGCCGGGCGGCTGGTGTCGGGCTGCGCGGCGTTGCCCAGCAGCGCGAGTGTCTGCAGCAGCTCGCCCTGCAGCTGTGGGCAGCTGGCGGTGAGGTGGCGGTAGCCCTCGGTGAGCATCACGTTGGCCAGGTTGCGGCTCACAAAATCCAGGCACACCTGGAACACGGGACACACGCAGTAGGCAGTCTGTCATGGACGGTGCACAGCATGCGCCCACACGCCGAAAGAACGTGCATGCTTGACGAGGAACACAAGCTTGCTGCGCAGACATGCTCGTTAAGAAGAACCCTGCTAGCCTGTCATTCAACCGTCCTGCTATCACACAACGTAAATGTGCCTACGCGCTCACACACGGTGTACCCGGGCTGCCCAGTTTCTATCGCTTCCCAGGCGCACTCAGTGCGACTCCTCACATCAATTATGCTGTGCTGTGACACCAGTGACGCGCACGCACGCGCACACACTGCATGGCCCCACGGAGCAAACACTTTGAAGCACACGCGCACCCAACCCGTCACCAGTTCACGGCAAACGTCAGCTAGGTGCTGAAGTCAGCTTGGACGCAGTCAGTATTCACTATTCATATGCACACCTGCATGCACACTGCATGGCCCCACGGGGATATCTTAACACACACGCACACGCTCAGGTGCAGTTCCCATCATCATGCATACGCACACCGCACTGCCCCAGGGGAACCAAATACAAAATATTCCTAAGCACACATCGCACACGCACAGGTCACACCTTCTTGAGCTCCTCTGCATGGTTCTGCTCAGCCAGCGTGAGCGTCGTGCCCACGGTCTCCACGTCCACAGTCTCACACAGCCGCCGCTCACAGATCCTGCCACCCGCCAGCACACACACGCGAGCGTCAGCGTCGTCGTGCAGAAGACGCGAGGCGCAGGCAGGTAAAAGACAGCGCTTCGCGTTGCCGGCAGGCGCTGTGTCATGAGCGCGGGCTGTATCGCAGGCACGGTATCAACATGTGCGGCATAATCCATGCAGTATGCAATCCGCTCAGTGACTGCACCTTCACGGTTGAATCACACCCAGTGTTGATTGCTCATCAGCAGCAACCCCTGTACGAATGTCCACTGCAAATCCGCAATGCACAATGGCCGCGGTCCCGTCCCATACACTGCACAGGTACGTGCGGTGTTGCGCACGCACTTGCGCAGGCGGTCCAGCTGGTATTGGTCCGCCGCCATGAGCAGGTGCTGAGCCATCTCAACCTCCAGGTTGGCACCATCCATCTGCAGCAGCAAAAGCAGTGAAGCACACACGGTGCGCGTAAGCGGCACCGTCAACTCACCCCCACGATCTCAGCACAGCCACCCCATGCCCTCGCCCTCGGCACAGTGATGATAGCGTGTGTCACGGGCACATGCATGTGCCATGACATGCATCCTGCATACATGCATGCAGACGTTCATCACTTGCCGCTGCGCATTGCCAGCTGTTGCCACTGCAGCATCAGGCTGACGCCAGTGCGCTTGAGCGAACACACTGACAAGGCGAGAGCGGCAGGCGTTACGGCGCTCACGGCCGCGCTTATGACCAAGCCAGCCGGGCAGCCACCGATCGCTCACCCCTTCCGGCAGGCTGTCGGTGTACACGTAGTGCAGCAGCGCCCTGAACACGGGCGCCCTGATGCCCTGCACCACCACGCGCCCCTCCAGCCCCTCGCGCATGCCGCTGTTGAGCAGCGCCCGGAACACCGGCGAGCGTGCCTCCAGGAGGATCTTGTGCACCTGCGCACCAGTCGTTCACACGGTGACACACGTGCGCACACGCATGTTGGTTCAGCAGCGTCCGCGGTCACACGGTGACACACACACACACACGCATGGTCGCCGGGTACCCAGCTAGGGAAAGCATGGGCCGTTTGGCCGACATGTTCCTCATGCAACATAGGTTACATAGCATAACGTAACAAACACGCAAAGGGCCGACGCAGGAGCAGGCGCGGATGAGCGTGGGCGCCGTCCTGGTTTGGCTGGATTTGTATTGCAATGGTATATGAGCAAGTACAGGAGCGGTTGGCCGGGCCCGCACCCATGCAGCCCCAAAAACAAGTACGTGACCAGGGGAGAGGATTTGGGGGCTGAAGGGAGCACAGATAAGCAGGGAACAGTGGCAAGCAGACCCTCAAGCGCATGCGGTCCGAAGGCCAGCCCACCTGGAGAATGCTGCTGCCTTAGCTGGATGTTAGCACCACACAGTGGGCCGCACAGAAGCATGCGTGCACGGGCCTGTGTATGTTGCAAGCGCATCAGCGCTAACAACATACCCAGACCAAGACCCGTGCACGCATGCTTCCGTGGTTCTCCCCCATGTACCCTTGCACCTGCGTGTCTAGCCAGCCGGGCTCGCCTTGCCCCACCCTCCCTACTGCAAGCCTGCAAGCGCGCATGGCAGCCTGCTATCGAGTTGGCACGCTGCTTGGTGGTTCTTACCAGGGCATCACCCTAGCCAACCTCGAGCCCCCACACATCCACGCTTACACCGCATGCCAAGGCCCAACGCTCTCGACACTCATGCAGTCACTCCGTAATCCGGTGCACTGCCACAGCAGTACAGCAGTGCAGCAGTGCAGCACTCTGCGCAGCGCTCACCCGCATCTCCTCCTCCTCCACCACGAACGTGGTGTCGGTGCCGTCCCCGCTGGCCAGCAGCTCCCCCAGCTCAGCGCCAAGGCTGGAGGGAGGCACGCGGATGGCGGCGGACACCGCGTTGTGGCCGCGAGACAGCGCGCCGCCTGCAGGGCCAAACACAGGGCCAAATGCATAGCACAGTGCATCAACGCAAGGACGAGGAGCTCAAGCGCCCAGGTGCACACACGCACACACTCACACGAGCCCCGCGGGAATCACACTGACGGCTCCACGGGAGCAAATTCCTTCAACACACTAAGCACCCCATCAGCGCAGTGTTTCACAGCTATGGGTACAGCACAACATAGATTCGGCTTGCTTGTTCGTCCATATGGCCACTTTCCCACTCTTACACCCCATCTGCATAACATAACCTGCATGGGCGCCACATGGGTGGGCGGGGACGGGGGGGGGAGCAGCCCCCTGGTGACAGCAGAGCGCCGTCCAAAAACGCTGCACCGTGCACGGGAGCATTCCAGAGTGCCGCTCCAGTCGACAGCAGCACAGGCTTTGCCCCGACTGATCTAGGTCACCAGCTCGGGTGCGGCTGGTGCTAGCTGGGCCGCACCTGTGGACACGACCAGCTCTATTGAGTACTTGATGACGATGGTGTCGTTCATGAGGTAGCCCTTGGTGGCGTCCTCAAGCAGCGAGCGCTTGACAAACTTGCGGTAGCCGTGGCAGTTGCGCGCGTTGGGGTCCTGCAGGAGGGCCATGGTGCGATGGGGCGGCGCGGGCGCAGGTGTAGGCGCATGTCAGCATGTGCATGTGCAGGGAGGGTGCAGGCCCGTCAGCGCAAGGACTCCGGCATAGTAAGCATGCACTGTGCCCGGGTGGATGCGGTCATGGCTGGCAGTGCGCTGCAGGTGCCAGGTGGGGTCCACACGGTGCACCGCAGATGCGCAGGCAGGACACAACAGTTCTACACCGCCAAATACTAGATAGCATTGTACACACAAACGTTCAGTGTCGGGAGCGCATGAACACAAGCGTTGTGCATGTAACGGTCGTGCGCATTTAGTTTTGCATGCGGGCGTGCATTGTCCAAGCAGCCGTACCAATCGCGCGCAGCTAATTTTGACTGCGCCAGCATCGCGAGTGCGTCCCTTGGTCAGGTCCCTGCCTTGCCCTGCAATTGGTTTGGCAGGCATGAGGCAGGAAGGGGAGCGGAACTATCGTGAGACTATTTCGTTCTGCTGTGCAACGACAGCAGTGCAACGACAGCACTACATGGACTGAGAAGGTCTTGGCCCAGGACTTGCCTGTTTGGTCTACGAGTGTGAACCTGTGGAATGCTCGTACGACCTTGCCCTCACTTGTGTTGACGACACCCTGCAGCAACAATGTATTTATGCAGTATCAAATGCCTCACATGGACAGCCCAAACAAGCAAAGGAAGCGCAACGTGGACAGCTGCAAACCCACATATCCTGCACAGCATACCTGAGGGTTGGTGCCTTCGCCTATTAGCGCGACGAACAGCGCAGCATACTCATTCTGCAGTGGACGCACACGGCATACATAGGAACGTGAGAAACCCTGGCACCACACGGTTAGCACCTTAGCACCAACCGGATATGTATGAGGGACCCAAGATGATGCAAGGCACATGCTGCAAGTTGAGTGGCACACATTGTACTGAGCAGGCAACAGCGACACACACCGTCGTGTCACGCCGAGGAGCCCGCTGCACGATGACCGCCTGGTGCATAGCGGCAGGATGAGCGGGCGGCTGTGCTACCGCCGGGGCTGCTGCTGCCCCTGGTTGAGCTGCAGCCCCAGCGGGTGCTGGTAGCGCAAGCACAGGCGGCGGGGCGCCGTTATCGTGTTGCTGTTCGTGCCCCTCCTGTGCAGCACCGCCTGCTCGATCCGCAGCAGGCCCTGCTGGAAACACCTGAGCGCCTGCGCCAAGTGCCTGCACCTGGGGCCCAGCTACCAGCTCCCCAGGGCCCCCACCCATGGGGACTTCGGATGAACTCCGTTTGCCATCGGGGTAAAACAGCAACACCTGAACGAGCACCAAACGCACGCACGATAAGCAATAAAGCAGGTAAGCAATAAGCGTCACTGGGAGGTACTGCATGTGGTGGGTGTGAGATACGGACACGTGCATCTGTGGCTGCTTGCATGCGTTGCAAACAGCCCCAACGTGATGTTGCTGGTGTGACGCTCCGTGGCGCTTTCAGCAACACAAGGCAGCTGGTTCCAGCGCATCCACCATGTTAGCTCCAAGCTGTCCACAAAGCGAGCTGTTGGCAGATATCCTTGTGTCCAAAGCTGACACTGCTTACTGGCATTGACCACCCTTCTCACCCATTCATGTCCGCCGACAAGGAACCTCTCGCTTGCAATAGGCTCGCCGTCACCAAGCCCCTTTACCAAGCTGTACCCAACGATAGTATGAGCGTGCTCTCCTGTGTGTGTGGTGAGCAGACAGCAGCCATGTGTTCAGGGCACGCAGCGCAACGTTGTGCGAGAAGTATGACAGTTTGCCTTGCCGTGCCAGCATCACATAGTGGCACTTGCTTCGTGTGCCGCTGACAGCAAATCCGTTTTGCAAACGCTCACCAACAACAGTGTCAGTAACTGTACGAGAGACAGATTTGTTCACGGGCGAAGGCGTGTTTCCTCCAGACATGAGCTCAGCGCTGGGGAGAGCTGCGCAGGTTGCCTGCGTGTATGCAGCTCTCCGGTCGTCAATAGATTTGTGACGCTTCCTGATTCCCTAGGGTCCAGCTGATAAGCCAGAAGGAGCAAAACAGCACCAAGGTCTCGGTGTTGGGTGCGCGGTGTGCAGTTCTAGGGGCACATACAAGAGTGGTGCCGTAGGATAGTAACACTACGCACAGACGTTTAACACAGACTGGACAAGTGGTGAAGTGGGAATGGCGTGGCGTGCTACCTGTGCTACCGTTTGCTGCGTTCGAGAGATTGATTTTGCGCAATTTTTGATTTCGCGCAGAGCGCGAGACACCTACAACAGCACCCAGACATACAGGACCAGGCCATGACTTCTATTGCTAACTCAAGCTAACTTGCTATTACTACGCCAGATGTCCTTGTCAGCTATTGTCGCCAACCCAGTCAAAGCGGTTTGGCATACGATGTAGTGCCAGAAGGGCGTCGACGCGGCAACTACCACAGGATGGGAGGGCAGCAGTCAACTGCGGCTGGAAATGTATCTCGGCAAGCCAGTGAGTGAGATTTGTTTTTGTGTGTGTGGGTCTCATCTGGGTCTGTTGAACACGAAGCACAAACAGGTAGCAAGTCTTACTGCGCTTTGCCAAGGGTTTTGGCTTTGTAATCGTGAACGAAAACAGGTAGAGCTAGCAGACAGGGCAGCTTACCAAGCACAGGGGGCGTTGTCGCGGCGACAGACGAACTCCAAGCCGACCTGCTATCGCACCCTGTCGACTGCGCGAGCAGTGTTGCCTCCAGCCGTTTTCCTTCAGTGGCTAACCTTGATGACCTTTCCCGTCGCTCTGCCCCTAGGCAGACAGGTAAGGATGTACACGAGACCTGTTTTGCGAGACCAGCCGAGAGGCTAGTGTGAGATGTTGACTGCGTTCAACATCCCCACATGGGACCCTGCTGAGCAGAGAGGCACCAACCAGTACACCACACGCTAATATTTTAATTTGTGCCCATGGTCTTGGCTGCTTGTGCAGACACATCACTGTCAAGGTTTTCGGTGCAAAACGCGTCCGGACCAAACTTGCTCACGCTTGCAGTGCCAGAAAGTCACCTAGAAGGCGTTCTGAGTGGACCAGCGCCAGACCTGGTTCAGGAGTCGGGTTGTGAGACGGATGACGATGCTGATGCGCATCTCATTCCTGACGGCCAGCATGAACCTGCAGCGCGCCACCAAGCGCCCTCGTGGAGCGTGTTTGGCGGGGAATCCGTCGCCACATCTGTGCAGCGCTCTGGTGCTGTGGAAAATCCCATGTATAAACCTGCAACCGAGGAGGTTATGTATGTGGTTGAAACGGACACCGAGCACGCAGAGGTTGCGACTGCAACACGAATGAGGATTCTCACATCGCCGGCGGCGTCATTTCGGGCAGCGAGTGGCGCGTTCAGCGATGCCCTGCCATCGCCCGGAGGGGCAGTGCCTCCACAGCTGCCACAGGTGCGTGTGCATAAACAACCCCAACACAATGCCCCCCACCGATTGTTTCATTCCACGTATCAGACTTGAATTTCGCGTGGTTCACCCCTACGCACCCCCCCACCCCCCAGGGGAATATCCAGTGTAATTGCTCATGTGCTTCCAACGTGCAGGCCCCATCCATGAGTATCCCCACGCTGCCTTCTCTCAAGGAGGAGCACAATGACCAACCCCACCCAGAGGTTGACGCCCCCAGTGCTGGTCACCACAATGACCCCAACTCGAGCGTGGGTCCAGACGGCGAGCTCGTTTCCGTGAACCCGTTGTTTGACGCCGAAACGCCGCTCCACCAGGAGCCCAGCGACGGCGCCGCCCCCTCGAATAAATGCTTTTTGGCGCACCCGTTTGGACGTGTGCTGTACGAGGATGAGGCGGATAGCGCAAGCGCCGGTGACACGTCTTCTGCGGCCTGCAGCCCTGCTGCGGACCCTGGCGGCTGTGCTGCGGCGGGAGCAAGCGAAGCAGGCACGTCCACCTGCGCACTCGGGGATGAGGCCAGCAGCATCAGCGTCAGCACGGCCAGCCCAGGCGCTGCTGCTGGACCTGCTGTTGGCGCTGCTGCTGCTGCTGCTGCTGCTGCTGCGGGCAGCGGCGGCGAAAACATTGACGCTGGCGCTTTGGGCACGTCACCGCACGCAGACCCGCAGCGTGCGTCCGATGATGTTGTCACGGCTCTGCCCTTCTCTTCCGTCTCTGGGCATGCTGCAGCGCAGGATTCCATGCCACGGGTGTTGGATTTTGCCAGCAACGCGGATGGCTTGTCGCTGGTGGCAGGCGGCAGAGCAGGCTCCGCCGCTGTTGTTGCTGACGCTCCAACCGCAGCACGTGTTACCGCTGCCGACCCCACTGTTGGCATCCCAGTGAGCAACGGCCCCTACCACCTGCCTGAGGCTGTGCTTGCAGCAAGCGATGCTGATGCCTCAGCTGCAGCAGACGCTGCTGCTGCCGCCCCTGTGGAGTGCAATGGCGACGCCCCAGAGGAGCGGCTGCCCATCGGGCGCAACGCCGCCGCCGCCGCCGGGGCGTCTGCGCCTGCGCCTGCGAATGGCGCCGCGCCCGCCAACGGTGTCAAACACCCGTTGTCAGCATGCACTGAGCAGCAATGCCAGGAGGCTGTAGCTGAGGTGTCAGAGCAGGCTGAGCTTGAGGTGGTGACTGCCGCCGACACCGCCAACGCTGGCGCAACCAGCAGGGCCGATCTACCTACGCCTGAACAGCAGCGTGACCCTCCGCTGCAGCCAGCACAATTACGCAATGGGACTCTGCCTGTGGCAGCACTCGTCCAGGACGTCGATCTCATGGAAGGCCTTGACGCAGGCAGCAGGGCAGCCGTCGTGCAGCCACGGAGCCTGGAACTGCCGCATGGATCCGTTGGTGCGGCTGCACTGGTCTCAGAGCCGCGAAACAATGCGAACAGTGCTGTGTTGGGCATCGAGCTGAGCATTGGTGAGCGAAAAGAAGCAGCTGCAGCAGGGGAGGCAGCAGCCGCGGAAGCGCCAATCGATGCAGCAGCGGAGGCTTCAGCGGTGGAGGTTGCCGCAGCCGTGGAAGTGGTGGCGGTAGGACCAGCAGCAGGGAGCATGCACGGGTCGTGCCTCGCGGTTGAGGCCAGCCACAAGCCACACGCCGCACCCGACATGACCGCCGCATGGCAGCCTGCTGCATCAGCACCCCCTGACGGTGTGCAGCGCAGCGCTGCGGACGCAAAGCAGGCACTGGCAGGCACGTCATCACCCTCAGCCGGTCAGGTCCAGCTCGAGGCCTGCGGTGAGCCGCCCCCGTCATGCGCAGCTGAGAGCCACAGCCCGGCTTCCCTAGGGCTGCCGCAGCACGCAGTGCAAGAGCCAGCAGCAGGAGGCGTGCGGACGCAGCGCAGCCTCATCGCAACGGTACCCGTTGAGGCAACCGCTAGGGTACCACCGGAGAGCGCTCGACCTGCGGTCGTGGTGGAACTGCCTGCAGCGCATGACGGTGCGCGTGCAGGGCCTCTCACAGCAGCACCAGAGGAACTGGCAGATGCAATGCAGCCGCTAGCGACGGCGGCACCGCTGCCCGCTGCATGGGGTCGGCAGGAGCTGCCTGGCCCTGCTGCTGATGCATGTGCTGTCGCGCGAGCGGCATCAGAAAGCCCTGAACCGGCGTTGCCCTGCCTGGCAGACACGCTGCCAATGGCAGACGGGCCAGCAGTGTCTGAGGCAGGCGAGCCGAATAATGGCGAGGCGAGCCCAGCAGCAGCATCGACAGCTGCCGCCTTGGACGGTGACGACGCGGCCATCGGCGCTGACTCAGCAGAAGCAGTGGCTTCCATTGCTATCGCTGCTGGTGCAGCCGCGGCGGTGGCTGGTGCAGGCCTCAGCAGCGCTTCGGGTCACATGCAGCCGCTAGGGGCACTGGACAGCAGCAATGCGGCTGCTGACACCGGGCTCGAACGCGCTGCTGAGGCGGTGGGGGCCGAGGTCGCAAGGGGCGCAGACACAGAGGCATCCACAGCTGACGCCGTTACGGCTCGCAGCCTGTTCAGTGAGACGCCCGGGGCAGCGTCATGCACTGCCAACGCTGGGGTTGGCGGTGCAGGTGCTGATTGCACTGCTGCTGCTGCTGCTGCTGCTGTCGTGGACGGCTGCAAGGTGTCAGCGTTGTCTGCCACCCCAACCGCTGCTGCGCCTGAGGAGGCGCTCGTCGCTGACACCGGCGTGGCAGAGCACCAGCAATATGACGCACTGCACAGCGACCCTGACGATTATGCGCACACCACCCCCTCCATCCCCACGGGGCTCTCCCTACCTCACCCTCTGACTGCCTCGCCCACCTCAATGACGCTGTCACCAAGCGCACCATCAACAACAGGTATAGCAGCAGAGGGGCCGCCGTCCGCACCCCCCGCACCCTCAGCATTCGGCGCGCTGCAGCAACCCCCGTGTGAGGACAGCGATACGGCGATGTTGGAGGGACTGCGGACTATTGCTGCAGACGCTGTTGCTGCAGACGCGGCGGTTGCCGGTGTGCTGCCTGGCAGGGGTGTGCTGATGGGCAGCGGCCCGCAGCATGATCATGAGGCGTTGCCGCCCTCCACAGTAGCGCTTAGTGACCTGCCAGACGACTCATCGTCAGCGTTGGTGTCCCCGCCAGCACAGCCGCCACAGCCAGCGGCTGCAGGCGTTGCCGTTGATGCCACGGACGGTGCTGCCCCGCTGGCGGGTATGATCACACCAGGGCAAGCACCTGCGGACACAGCCGCCGAGCTTAGACAAGCACAGCTGGCAGATTTTGGGGCAGCCGAAGCGCAAGCTGATGCCGTGGCTTTTGATAATGAAGCGCGTGCAGGCAAGCTGGCAGTGCATGACGTGTCCGCGCCAGCAGCAGCTGCTCCTGCTACTGATAGCTTGGTGGCTCCAGGAGGACGCAGTAGCACCGCAGCAGCAGTATGTGCAGCAGAGGCAACAGATGCGTTTGACGCTTCACTGGATGCTGCCTCGCCTGCCGGCGCTGTGCTCACATGTGCAGCACCCGCCGTTGCGTTGGGCATGCATCGTGCTTCACGAGCACATGCAGATGATTATGCACATGTGATTGTGGGCCCCAGCCAGGCTGATCCATCAGGGCAGGAGGTGCTGCAGGTCCAGGCGCCAGCTGCTATTGAGCCACAAGCTGCTGTTGAGGCGGAGGGCGAACTGTCTCAAGCTGCCATCGAGGCGGAGAAAACACCACAAGCAATCGTTGAGGAGGAGGACAAACGGCCACACGCAGTCGTTGAGGCGGCGGCCGGATTACCATCATCAACTGCAGCTGCCATCAGCCCTGGAGATACGGGGCATGACCTTGCTGCCAGGGCAACACACACTGCAGCAGCCCGCGACGATACCCTCAGTGGAGAAAGCACTGCTGCGGCAGCTGTGCTTGTCAGTGCAGCGGCTGCGGATGCGCAGGCCCTGCCAGCGCCAGGGTCAGGTGTCGTCGAGCCTGCAGCACCGCCTGCAAGCACGCCTGGCCTGATTGCGGCCGCAGCGCCCGCGACATATGCCAACCCCACTGCAACAACTGCGGCTGTCATGGTTCATCCTGCGGCAATGCAGCTTGCTACTGCATCAGAGCTGGATGGACCCGGGAAGTCGGCTTTGGGTCAGGCTTCGACCAGCTGTGAGCTCACTGCTGTAGAGGAAGCGTCAGTCGCATCGCGGGCGCTGGAGCCACTGCAGCAGACGCGGCCGAGTGCACCTGCCCTGCAGCAGCCAGGCAGTGCCGGCGCTATCGCAGCAGATGCGCTGGGACGTGAGACGCCGAGCGCTGCCGCTGCTGATGCAGTGGAAACAGCAGCAGCGGCGGACGGCGGCACCGTGCATGCAGCCACTTTCGATACGGAGGAGGGCAGTGGTGACCGGGGTATCGCAGCTGGCGCTGCTGCGGCAGCAGCAGACTACGCTGTTACAGGGATGGAGCCTGCTACCAGCAGCGGGCAAAAGTCAAGGCAGGTGCCGCCAGCAGGTAGCGCTGATGGTGGCGATGGTGCGCACTTCACCCCCCCTGATGAGCCAGACCACGGCAGCGACACAGCGCTAGACCGTGCAGGCGCACACGCTGCCTCGCTGTTGCCATCCACGATGCCGGACATCGCCGCACCCGCATCTGCCCTGCCGGCAATGGTCGAGGTGCCGTCAGGCGCTGATCCCACGGCTGTGCCCGCAGGCACTGTTGGGGTGGCGGCAGGGGCGTCCGCGGTCAACCTGGCAGGTCCTTCGCTGCAGGAGGAGGTGCGGCAGGTGCAGGACGGGGTCATGGATGCTGAGCCCGCGTCGGCGGCGAATGTGGATGGGATGGCCATGGTGAGAGACGCTGATGAGGTAGCAGCTCAGGCGGCAGCACCTGGTGCTGCCCTCCCAGAAGGCATATCGAGCCATGGTGGCAGCGCAGCGCTGCATCCTGGCGTCCACCTTGCCGCACCTGCTGGCACCACAGCCGCAGCAGCAGACGCAGCAGCGGCCACCATGGTCAGCAGCAGTGGGCGCGGTGGTGATGCTGCTGAGAGCGTGGGCGCTGCTGTGGGCACCGCCAGTGCCGTGGAGCCCATGGTCGGTGCTGGCACCGCACCTGGCGCTGCACTCGCGCGTAACACGCCCCACCAGCAGCACCAGCAGCACCAGCTGGGTGATGGTGATGATGGTGTTGGCGGTGCGCAGGCCGCTGCCGTCGATCGGCTGCACTCCCACCGTGTGTCCGAGGAGACCGATGAGTTTGAGGGCGCGGCCGCGGCCGGCGTGGCGAGCCATACCGCTGGTGGCGAGCAGGATGGTGGCGCCGTGCGTGGCGCAGACGCGGCGGGGGGGCGCAGCGCAGGCGGCGCCAGCGGCCTGCTGGGCGCCTCACCCCAGCAGGTGTGGTGTCATGCACGTGTGGGGTTCCTGCATAGGTGTGCAGGTGGATCCCTTCAGAGAACAGGTTGGATGCTTACGGTACCTGCAATTAGCGTGGGCATGCATGATGCATGCAGCGGATACGCAGGGATCATGTCAAGAGCTCACCCATGCTGTTTTACACCTATGCACCACCACTACCTGCAGACATGTTCGTGGGTGGGTAACACGATTGGTACTCCAGATCTGAAGCAAGCACTTTCAAAGCCGGACACACAGCCTCCTGCAGAGCTTGCAGCATGCTGCTGGAGGCTGGCTTGCACGCAACCCCATGCTCATGATTGCACTGTTTGTTGCTGTGTCCCATGCACACTACAGAGCGCCATTGTGGCACCCTCGGCAGCCCCTGCTACCCCGCCCAGTGGTGCTCTGCCCTCCATTCCTCCACCCTCCACTACCAGCACCACCCCGGCCGCCGTCAACCTCAATAATGGCCCGGCGGACGGAGCGGCACCAGCAGCACCCCCTGTGGCGCCATTGGCAGTGGCGATGCTGAGCAGCGGGAGCTGTGAGATCCAACCGGTCAAGAGCGTTGATGGTCCCCCGGCGCTGGTCACCAACACTAGCGGCGATGACAAGGCGCTGGCAGATCGGCCGTCTGGTGGGATCGGCAAATACGGCAGAGCCAATACGCCTGGAAGGGGCCAGCTTGCGGGCATGGCTGACAGGGCGGCTGCAGCAGGTGCTGCAACTGGACGTGGCAAGTCCGGAAGCGTGGGCAGCAGTGGCGGACTGCGTTCCTGCCTTGCGTGCTTCTCTGCTCCACAGACAGGGGGTCAGCATGCCTAAGCACCGAGACCAAAACCAACTGTAGCATGTGTACTTGTGGAGAGGAGGGAACGAAGGCGGCCTCACTGGCCCTGTAGCAATTGCTTAAGACTTTCAGAGGGACGGACACGTGATTTGTGACCTTGTGAGGGACCCACCCTATGTCGGCAGCGTCCGCAATACGCAGTAGGCGTGCGTAGACTGTGAGGACTGCTGCGCAAGGGTGCAGCGGGTTGGTTATGTTGCATCATGTAGGACGACCTGCTGAGTTTGATAGCGTACTTGCAGGCAACCGTGCACGTACCAGTCCTTGCGGAGCCCCCCTACTTCGGGTGGAGCGGGCGCCACACCAGCACGTGTTGCACATCTGTACCGCCAATCGGCCTTTCCCGGCTTGGCCTCACTATCCCTGCTGGATGATGTGATAACCTACACCTTGTTTCACACATGCAAATGCGTCCGGCCGCATAAGCCGTATTCTTTGCGATCAACATCTTGGACAGACACCTGTGTGACGGCACGTACAACACACTGCATGCAATGCAGACGTACAGGACAATCTTACAGAACACCGTTTATGGGGCAGCGCGACAGGTTGTGTTGGCGGCACTACGAGCTCCTTGCATTGCTGCATACGAGAGCATATGGCTGTGGGTAGCTGCCCTTTTAGGTGCGTGCGTTGTTCGTGGTGGTGGCAGCATGCCTTGCCTGTGCTGTGCATGTTGTGCCCTCCTACCCACGTGCTCATCCCCAGCCCGAGTGCCTGGTGCACCAGCGTTGATACTCCCCGATTGACTGTGTACTGCTTGCATTGAAGCATTATTGTTGTCCCTTCCTTGCACGCGCTGCCGCGCATGCGTGTACCAACACTGTATGGGTGCCTCTGCGCCTGGGTTTGTGCCTTTGTGGGCTGTGGGGTATGGGGGTAGCCTGAATTCGTCTTTGCCACAGGTGCAGGCGTACATCGCAACTTTACTCTAATAACTCTGCATGCAACCTGCACCATTTGCTCACCACCCGCATCGTGATGTGGCTGCCCCTTGCCCTGTTCCGGTCTGGCTTGCAACGCTGCATCGCGCACATGCTGGTGTTCCATGTCCCGGGCTGCCTGTGCATTGAGTTTAAAGCATGGAATTTGAATCACCACCTTGACTCTGCCTATGCATCATCGCTTCATTCATCAGCAAGCTGTTTCGCACCAAAGCATTTGACACGCCCGACAGCAGCGGCAAAACGGGAAGTAAGGCGTGTACACACCAGTGGCTCCAACCCATGCGCTCCATCCATCAAGGTCAGCTACAGCGGACCTGTGTGCATGTCTGCACTCTGCAGAGGCCCTGCAGTTGGTGGCCTTTCAGTGCCTGGTATCACGCACCCTCATGTCCCTGGTTGTCATCGTCATTCCAGGACAGCATGTCTGGCCTGCGCAACCGCAAGGGCAAGTTGGTCAAGCACATGGCCTTACACAAGCACTGCATCGATGCCCGCTATGCATAACGAAGTAACAAACGGGCTATGAGTCATCATAACATGCCACAGGGCAGGGTGAGCTGCGTTCTGCCGATTCCGGCGTTTGTCTGCAGGTTCTTCGTGTATGTGGTATTTGGCTGCCCAGGTCTTTGCCCACTTGCAGGGTGACCCTCTGCCTTCCAAAGCATGCACGCGAAGCCTGAAATACAAGACTGCACTGGTTCTTTGCCTCATTACCATGAACTTCCTCGACTGCATATGACTGGGTTTGCAGACGTTGTGCGACGTATGCCAAGCCTTAGTGCAGCACAGCCCTGAAATCTGAGCTTTTATGTGTTGAAGTTTATGTAACGTGTTTTTGTGAGTGCGTGGCACCTAATAATCTCCGGCCTCTTCGTGTGGCGGTTGGTTGGTCCCACGCACGCAGTGAACATACCCAAAGCTACCCAAAGCTGGCCGAGACTGCACAGCCGTTCAAAATTGTGACTAATACGTATGGATGTAAGGGTTTGGGCTTAGCGACACGCGTGCGCCTAATGTGGTGCAGATTTGGGGTGTTTGCAAAAGCCCCAAAATTGTACCACAACTAGGCGCCGGGACGAACCCCACGCCGCGGGGACTGCGCAACAACCTGCCCGCGCGCCACATCCATCGTCTTCTGTACATGGCTCCGACGCACCGACAGTATATGTGCACGCAAAGGAACGAGCCGGCAAGCAGCTAGGCCACAAATGTGCTAGGACCTCTTAGCTAGATAGATAGGCTGCGCACACCTAACAAAGCGGTCGTGGTGAAATGCAGCGGAACCTCGTGCTCATAGTGGCTTATGCAGTGGTTTGCATCACAGCTATGTCTGCCCTCACTGGCCGCATACACACGATTGTCAGGCAACAGCATCTTCTGCCCCCGGCCCTTCAGCAGGCGCGCTGGAGTCAGGGTCTGCAGTGCCAGTGTCTGGTGGCAGAAAGGGCTTGAGAAGCTTTGCAGACAACGTGATGAGGCTATCTAGCGGTCTGGTGCGGCATGGCAAGACTCAGGGGCTAGGCGTTCTGCCAACCACGACGGCAGTCCATGATGACGAGCATGCGTCCAGGGCGACAGAAGCCGTGGACCTGCTGATGAACAGTAAGCTTCATAATATGGCAGCAGGGAGAGAGCTGCTCAAATTTACCAAACTCCTGGACGTTCGCACGGGGTCCAACCAAGAAAATGTCACCTCATCACCCTCGTCCGTGACACTCGAGGCAACAAGCACGGCTGCAGAAGGGTCGCTAGAATCGGCCCTTGGGTTGAGCCGGACAGTGAGCAGCAAGCAAGCCACTCTCATGCTGACCTTTGCGAACTCACCCTACAAGGTACGGCGACAATATACCCGGGCAGCACGCCCTTGACTTGAAGTACTTGAAGTACTTGAATCGTACCGTGCGCATCGAGGCATCCACAATGCGTGGCTGGTGTACCACGTATCCTTGTTCCTGCCCCCAGGACCTGGCACTGAACTGAGTGCGGCATGTGGGCGTGCTCGGCCTGCCACACGTGGTTGCAGGTAGGTGCGAATCATGTCTTGTTTGCTTGTAGGTCTGGGACCATCGCTCACACAGAGCAGGCCTTTATTAGTTACGACTCGCCTTGCAAATAACTGACAGGGTCAATTGACCAGAGTGCCACGTCCGTTTGCCACGGTTGCGTAATAGCGCCAGTACAGACGAGCCTTTCAGGTCAGCTTTCAGGTGCCCAGCTGAAGCAGACTGGGCATAATCAAGGGCACCTTCAATGCACTTGCGTGCTAGTGGGTGCAACATACAGCAGAAAGTTCAGGCCATACCTTGCACGGAGCGTTCACACTTGCTGTCGCTAAAAAAGTGCCTATCTGGCCGGTCAGGCACACCTGCTGAAAGGTGTTCGCCTGTCAGCATGTATTCAGGCCGTCATCAACATATACAAAACCTTTCATGTGTGTTATGTGCAGTGTTCGACTCTGACACCGCGGACTTTTGCAAGGCGCATCGCGTCAACTGTGCGTGGGCGCACAAACAGCTGTCCTCGGCCAATTTCAGGCAGGATCTCTCCAAGTTCAGGTACGCATTGGATTTGGTGTGTTTGACATGTGTATATGTGCTTTGCTCAGCTCGGTTTGCATCCGCCGTCCGCCTCGACTGCTGCAGTCACGCGCGTGCGTGCACCTACCTGCAGGGCATGGATTGTGCGTTGATGCGTGTAGGTGTGTGCAATGCAGCCGCTCATCATGCTTTAGACTGCAGCCATGATGCCAGGCAGCCGCTTTGTGCCGTGACAGCAATGGCTCAGCGCAACGGCGGGAAAACCGCCAGACTCACTAACACCTCACCGGCCACACCCGTGTCCTTAAAAGCTTGCCTGCAAGCAACACCGTCCAGCTGCTTGTGGCAGTCGACTTGCCTGTTGCACATCACAACTGCTTTCTTGCTGTACGTCAAAATGTAGTACATTCCGTGCGCTTCTCACTAGGATTCTCACTACGAAACGTTCGACAGAAGTGACCTGCATTACTCACAGGGTTGTTGCTCGATATGACACACCACCTGACTGTCAATCCCCCTGTATGTAGGCTCATGGGCAGCTTGAAGCCCCTTTTTGTGCTGGACATCCTCAACTTAGGCAAGTTCGACAGCGTGGTGCTCTCCGACACGGACACTACCTGGCTCCGGAACCCCGCTGACCTCCTCCGAAACCAGCCCGCTGCCGACATCATGATTTCCACCGACTGCCTCTCGCATGAGACTGAGGCGAGAGGCCTGACCAACCACCCCCGATGTGGCCACATCCCCAGCAGCGGCGCCAACCAGGCCCTGAACACCTGCGTCATCATCATACGCAACACGACCGCCGCGAGGGCCGTGCTCCAGCGTTGGCATGAGGAGCTTGCTGACGCTGCTAAAAACACCACGGTGCTGGATGCTCAGGGCCGCCCGACCGGGCTTCGCCTGACAGACCAGCTCGAATTTAACCTTCTAATGAACCGCATCATGCCCAGGACGCTGAGGGCCGACCCGCAGCACCCCAAACTGCTACTGGGGAAACTGCTCGACATGCCGTTCCGCCTGTGGCCCCTGCCTGTGGAGGTGGCTGCCAGTGGTGAGTGTCGACGAGCGCTCCCATAACATCTTCCAGCACCAGGCTGCATTTCCTGAGTGCAGTAGCCTGGGTGGGCGCGATGGCTGCACATGCGTATGTGTCGCATGCAGTGTATACCGTAACAACATGCTTGGCGAGCTCTAAGCCAGCATTCGTGTAGGATTGGTTTTGGCATGACATGCGCAGGCATTCACAGCTGCAGCTTGCCTGCGTGATTGAGGAGACTGCGCGCACTGTGATGCATGGATGCATGGACGGTCCCCCAGGAGGGCTTCAGAGCTCATGTGGTGTCCCTCTCACCTGCCTTCACCAAACATGCAATCACATCTCAATGTATAATGCATGCTCCCACAGGACACACCTTCTTTTACCAGCACACCCCCCGCAGCGCTCAGCACACCCCGCAGCACTTGGGCGTGGTGCCTTACGTAGTGCACGCCACCTTCCAGCGCCATGGCATGCTCGCCAATCAAGCTTGCTCGGTTTCGGGAGGCAGGGTTGTGGATTGAGGAGAACCCTGCCGAGTACTACGCCGATGCCAGCAGGAAGTACGCAGCGTACCGCAACGACGTAGAGCGGTACGTGCAGTACCACGCAGAGCGATGGCAGGCACGTCATGGGCGTGAGATGACGTGGCATCACAAGCACGTGCTGGCCGGGCAGTACCAGATCGGCGTACTGCAGGACGCGTTTGCGCTGGCGGCAGCGCTCAACCGTACGCTCATCCTACCAGCCTTCAAGTGCTACTGCGATCAAGACTATTACCCCAACGGTGAGGACCGTTGCATGGCAGCAGCGCGCCATGCGCCTGTACGTGCAAGCGTAACTCTTTGTAATCATGCATGCATGCATGCATGATGCTTGCTTCACCGGTCCCATCATGTGTGCGCCCTCCACCCGCGTCCCGCGAGCATTCACATCGCCTCTGCTCAACCAGGAACAGCTCCTCTACGAGCTCGGCATCCAGATGCATTCAACGGTGGGTTGCCTCTGATGCTGTCCTGTCCTAACACACCATATGTTAAGTTGCTGACATGCTTCTTGTCACCCTGTGTGCGTGCATCCCTTGAGCATGCGGCGCAGTGCTTGAAAACTGCACGATGGCCGGCAGCGATCTCCAGCTGCCCTTTGAATGTCCGGCGGATATATTCGTAGTCACAGACCTGCTGGAGCAATGGTTCGGGGGGCAGTACCCCTTTAGGCTCAAATCCTTCTTGAAAAGCCCGCTGGTGCCGGCTGCCGTCAAGGCGTCACGCATGCATGTGCGCATGCTGCCATCCCTGACAGTCAGCCTCAATCCTGATCAGCAGGCCGGGCCTTCGCTGAGGACAGTCCAGTCAGTCGCACACCTGGCACAAAAGCCGACGTCAGAGGCTGATGCTGCGAACGCCAAGGACGCTGAGCAGCAGCAGCACCAGCAGCTGCTGCAGCACCGCCAGCAGATGGGTTCAGCACTGGATGACCATGCCAAGGAGGCAGGCAGCCAGGGTTCAGCAGCAGCGGCATCAGCAGCCGTAGCGGCCACCAACTTGCAGCGTAACAACCGAGCGCTGATTGAGCAGACCCAGCCACAGGCAACCGGTGTGCGCAGCCATGCGCGCGGTAGGCAGCAGCACGGTGACAGTGACCCAGATCGGGCCATTGGCCTGCTGCCCATGCACCTAAATGACGAGCAGGTGAGATATATTCTGGAGCCGCTGCACCACGTGCAGATCCTGGACCTTCAGGATCTGATTCCGGGCAGTTTCGGAGGCTTCACCAACGCCACGATCGCTCACAAGTTCGACAAGTTTTTCCACTTGACGACGATCAACGCCGGCTGGTGCTGCACGGAAGGCGACTGGGTGACGCAGTGGGAGCTTGTGTACTGGCGGTACTCGCTGCCCGGGTTGGTTTCGGAGCGGGCAGGTGATGTGACGGACACGGTGCTGCCGCTGCCGCGGCGGCCGATGTTCTGCGATGACCCGAATCGACTGAACGGCAACAAGCCGCATGTTGCGTACGCCAACGACCCCTGTGCGTATCTCCCGGTGGCGGGCCAATTCCCTGCTGATCAATGGCGGTGAATGCACATGCGGGCGCCACCAGCTGCTTGGACGGCACGCTTCATATCATCAGGCTTACGCAGTCATGCGATCAGCTCTGGGTCCAGTGCATTCCTGTACAGGCTGCCTGTATGTAGACTCGCTCAGCGCATGCAATCCGCTAGGCATGCGTGGTAGCGGCATTGATGACAGCTCATAGCTCTGCTGGGTTCTAAACAGAGCCGGGATAGACCTTCACCAAAGCACGGGGGTGCCGGGCTGACTGGCTGCTTCTCAGGCTTTGGGTGTGCCATCAAGCGGCGGGCACATGCAGCAGGGTATGGCATGTCCTGCACACAGCGCAGTCTTAGGATACCAGTTTGAGTGAGCCGTCTAGCTCGCATTTCCAGCAGGTGCCGCAAAGCATGCTTTGTCGCCAAACAGTTCAGCCGTATGGCGCCAACAAACGCCATGAATCGATGCACAAATGCACAAATGCACGCACGCTCGTGGCCGGGCTGATGATAGATAGCACCTATGTGCCTGATAGGTATTTAGTATCGGTATATAACGTTTAAGCCCCGGCACCTAGACTAGACTTCTAGGCGCCGAACCGAAACTAGCCGAAAAACCGATACAAACCGATAGTCTAGGTGGGCAGGTCTAGGCGTCATCATGACAGGACACAACCGATACAAACCGATAGTTTGCTCCAAACCGATACTAGGTCGCCGAAACCGAAACCGAACCGAGACTAGACATCTAGGTGCCTTGCCTACCCTTAATAACGTTATTCAAATAATGGCAAGGAGTAAGCGTGTGTGGGCATTGACACTTTAATCCGCCCGCCAAAGGTGTTTCCGCCGCGTTGCCACAGCTGCCAGCGCCCAGTCAGGGTATCAGGTGCATGAGGCGTTGTGCGCTTGAGGAGGGAGAGAGCTTGTGTGTGACGAGCGAGTTTTATGAGAGATGAAACGTGTGCATGGGCGTGGACAGGCTGCCCATTTTGCATCCTTCAACATGCATGCTGCATAAAGTGTTGCACTGTGGTTGGTACTGCTTGCTGCATGGCGAAGTGCATGCCGGACGATGCAGTCAACGTCTCAAGCATCCTGCCATACAGAACATACCGCCGATCCTAGGTGCCGGCCATCTACCAGCATTCCTCGTGTGGTTTGCGTTTCGTCCCCCGATTTGTGTTTCACATTGTTTTGGTAAAGTTTTGCTCTGAACTGCATGACGCAAACCAGGCTGCAAGATGCCTGCTTGGTAATGTGCAGCGTTGGCTGTCAGTAGATCTTTCGTGTGACAAGGACAGCCAACTGCTGTGACACTGCTGTGCACCTGAGCCATTCTCTGCCTTGTTGAGCATGTGTGTGTTGCCTGCAAAGAAGCCAGTGTAAGCACATTGCATGCTTTGTGCAAGGCTCAGAGAGCATTGCCGCATCAGCTAGACTGGCTTTGCGTGGCCGTATTGAGTGTCACGCGTCACTGCTGCCCGTTTTACGCTAGTTGGCGGCGTGGTTTGACCGCAGCTTACGAATGTCATGTACGCTGTAGTGGTTGGTGCTGCCAGCAAGCATGCTAGCTGGCAGCAGGTTGCGTTGTATAATTAATTAATCATACTTACCTACTGTAGTGATCAGGAAATGTGTTACTCCCCCTGCCGTCAACCCGCCCCATCACACCCATTCATCCACCCCCATCCCTGAGCCCCACGGGTCCGTATGCAATTCATGCCGTTTAGGCTTTACGCCGTTTATGCTGGTTGTGGCGTAGCAACTTGTAGGCTTGCGGTTTGTCCGTCATGTCTGTGTTGCCACGTGTTTCCCTCACTTAACTCTCCTGAATGAAACCCGTTGCCATGGCAATTAGGCAATGCACATACGCACCGTAGCCATGCACTGACCCCAGCGCGTCTGCGCTCACAGGCAGTCACATGCATGGCCAGCAGCGCACAACTGCACAGAACTTGCGCCCTGAACCTCCCAGAGTGATTGCGCTGCACATATTCCCCGCTTGCCGTCTCGGCCTTAGCGGGTTCACATGGCCGCACCACGTGTGAATGCATGATTGTATGGCGTGAATCAGCGGACGCATGCGGTGCTCTGCACGCGCATGTCGGCCACCGAGCCAAGGGGGCAGCATGCATGTGCTCGTGCATGTCCGTACAGCTTTGGCATTGCGCACGGCTTGCTGTCACGTGTCACTGTCAGCACGCTTGGCGTCAGCGTGTTGAGCGCGCCAGGCGGCCGCCGTGTGAGCCGGCTGCTCGCCCCACTGACCTGCTTGTCCACACCATGGGTCTACTTGGCAAGTTAGGGCCTGGCAACGTCCCCGCCCCTGGATTTTGTTTTGTGGGTTCGCTTGTATCGGTGCCATTAGCCCAGTGCGGCTGGCGCGGCCCGAAGCGCTGTAGCGGATGGGATGTCGCACGGCGTTTCACACGCTCTATCTGTTGTAGTTCGCTGTAGCAGCAATCCTGCTGTGTATCTGGCCCTGTGTGAGCGTGTGTGGGGGTGTGTGTGACGGTGTGAACGCACACACCTCTGCCGGCATTTCTTCAGGGACAGTGGCTTGCCGGTAATCTCTTGCGCAATGCATGAGCGTGTATAGATGGCAGATGGCACTCCTGACCGTCTCTGATCCATGTTTCTGCGCTTATGCTTGGGGGATCAGCCGTGCCCGCTTATCGTCGAGCGATCTGGTCGACAAGTTCGTTGAGCGTGCGTGCACGCAGGAGGTCGGCAGTCAAAGCACTTGCTGTAATCCAAAGTATGTCGTCATGGTCTTGATGGTTGAGACCATGACACCATACTGAGGTTAACACGTGGATGGATGACACGGATGTGGACCTGGGCAGCCCAATCAACGGCAGCGAGGACACCTGCAGTACGCCTTGTCAGCCGTGGCATGGGAGGGTGTCCGGCGTGGTCGATTGGAAACCGCCTTGCAACACGACGCACCCTGCCTGCGTGCCTCTACGCTGAGCAGCATGTCATACATGTCTAGTTACTGCTGGGTTGCAACTGGTGGCGGACAAAGCGTCAGGGGCCACAGTCCGTAGCGCCCCTGCCTGCACCCATCCCATATGCCGACATACACACAGTTGAGCGGACGCACACATGCAGCATGAGGGGATGGTGGCGCAAGCGTCCAGCAGAGGCTGTGAATCTCCTGATCCTGTGAGCGTGCACATGCATGTGCGCATGCAGGCGATGGTCAAGCTGTCATGCGGGGCAATGCATTCAGCGTTCACTATGTATATATGAGTGCGAAACCACACCGCTTTGACCTTGAAGGCGTACCTGCCCCGCAACTGACGCAAGCTAGTCCATGCACCCCTAGGCTTTCTCCACATACTGCTCCGTCCCATGGTCTAGATACAACAGTGCTGCTCAAACCCTTGCTGGGCAGCCCTCTCCTGGGCTCGGACTGTCGCAGCGATGCGAGTCGGACCTCCAGCACGAGGCGCCCCGAACTTGGAGCAAATAGTAAGCTGCACCTAACACACTTACTGTTTGCCAGTGTCACTTGGTGAAGCTGTGTTCTGACCCTGCCCGCCATTGTGTTGTTGCCTTTTCACAGAACGCGGAGATCTTCACGTTAACGTATGGCTCAATAGTGCGGCAGCTGATAGCAGACTTTGAGGACCTTGATGAAGTCAACAAACAGCTTGACCAAATGTGCGAACCCTGTTGCTTTGTGTTGGGACACGCACAGCGCTTCGTTTTGTTGAATTTCAACGTGCAACGGTAGTGTTGTTCATGCTTTGCAGGGGATACAACATAGGAATACGCCTGATAGATGAGTTCCTGGCCAAGGCTAAGATCAGCAAATGCAGCAGCTTCAAGGACACTGCTGACATCATCGCCAAGCAGGCGCTGCCTATGTTTTTGAACATCCAGGCATCGGTGGCGAACTGGAGCCCTGATGCCACAGAGTGCAGCTTGGTGCGTTGGGTTGTGAAGCTCCCTGCTGGTACCCTCACATCTGCTTACACTATCTGCTCCAGTCGCTCTGAGTCCATCCATTGTGTCCCTGTGCCTTGCGTGCGTGCCTGGGATGACCGACAGGTTCTCGTAGACAACCCGCTTGCAGACTTTGTGGAGCTACCGGAGGAGTACAGGGACCTCAAGTACTGCAACCTTCTGTGCGGCGTCGTGCGGGGCGCTCTTGAGATGGTGCGTCCTGCCAGACCGACTTGCGTACGGTATTTCACCCGAAATGGAAACCGACGCGATATGCACAGCACGTGCGGCCTGCGCTTTCCGCTATCGTCGGACATGCCTGTCACAAGGGCGCTTGCGTCCTGTGCCTGTCGCTTCTGACCCACATTCGGGTGTGTGTGCGCGCGCACACACACGAGCGTGCGCATATCTGTGGCTCATCACACATGGTCGACCAGGAAGCTTTGCAGTGCAGCCTCCCTCTGCACATCAGAGCCGGAGCCACGCTGAAGTGCTGTCGTTGTCATGGCTCCCCATTGCAACAACGCATAGCATGGCCTAGGCACCTGAACCATCGCGACCACCCACAGACAGCATTGCGAATTTGCGACCAGGTGTGCCACCTATCCAATGCTGAACCATCGCTGCCTGTTCCGCATGCTTGTGTGTACGCGTTGCGCAGGTGAACATGGAGGTGGACTGCCGCTGGGTGCAGGACATGCTCAAGGGCGACGACTGCTACGAGATGCGCCTCAAGCTCAAGGAGCACCGAGACGAGCGCTTCCCGTACAAGGATGATGACTAAGCCCTTGACCTCGCAGGACCGGCCTGCACCGCCTTGGAGTAAAATAATGAGTAGTAGAACTACTGATGGCTTGCTGACATGGCGTTGCCCGGGACCTGTGGTCGCTTTTGAGGCCGCGCGAGTGGCGCCGAGCACTTGATCCATAAGCACTAAAGGCTGCTGGTGCGCCTGGGCAGGCACATGCTGTGGCATGCTCGCATGCATGCACTGCATGTGTGTTTGGGGTCATGCTGTTCCAACTTCCAAGCACTGGTTGGCGATGAACATGCTCAAATACGCTGCCAGTTCACCACGCTTTCATGGACGCTTCCGTGACCGCATGTGTCGGCCACGTCAGCATTTAATGCTTGGGGACTCGATGCGCACTATGGAATGCGATGACCGGTGGTAATCAGCCTGAATGCAATCGCCAGAACGTTGTCCTTGTTGACTCATGTCCTCAGACAAAGCCATCAGCACGGAATCGTCCAGGGGTGTCAGTAGTTTGCCCTCAGCTTACATCAGCACATGCAGCCCCCCACGGACATTACAGCCAACACAGTGCGCGTCACCAGCATGCACCAAAATGCGGTGGTCCCAATGGATGTGCAAATGGCTTGAGGGCCAAGCATGGGACGTACACACCCTTACACCTCCGTGTTGATCAGCAAAGAACACGGTCTGCGATACGCTCTCGATTGGTCCTGAGCCCGGGCAGGCCAGCTGAACACCTAACACAGCCCTGCTGGTCCCTCACACCGCAACACTCTCTCTGGTGCAAGGGCTCAGCCCCTTTGTCAGTCAAACGTGGCCCAATTCTGGTCGCTTGCTGGTGGCGGCGGTGGCGGAACGTGTGCCAGCGGTGGCGCAGTGGCGGCAGCCGGGGGCGGAAACGCAGCGAAGAACGGGTCGGGGGCAGGAGGGGTTGTTGTGGCAACAGCAGTGGGCACGGGCGGCGCTGCCGGCACGGGTGTGTAGGGTGGCTGTATGGTGAGGTCACCAAGCAGGTCAATGACCGAGGCTGGTTGCTGTGGCTGCTGCTGCTGCAGAACCTGGGGCGGGGGTGCGGATAAGCCTGCGGATAAGGGCAAGTAATTCGCAAAATCACTAAATCAGATATGGAGCATGAGCGCGGCCAGGAGCGATGCGTGAAATAGTGAAGGCTGTGCACACAATACAAGCAAAACGCACAACCTCCGTGCGTTTACTACACCCACGAACTGCCCTGCATGCGGCTTAGCTTTCACTACTGCGAACACTGATTTACACTTCGTTGCACAGTACAGATGGTGCAGCCTGCCCATCAGCAAGGAATTGTGTGGCAAGCACAACATGGGCGAGATAGAGGTATGGCGCTCACGCATGCATGCACACGCGTGTGTCGCCTCACCCGGGAACGTGCTTTGTGCCGGCTGGTACGCTGGGAAGGGCGGCGGCGCCAGCGTGGCGCTCTGAGGTAGGGGCGGAGGAGCCAGCAGGCCAGCACCAGGCGCCTGCAGCGCACGTCGGGATGCATGGCAGCCAAATGCGGGTCAGGAGCACCGCCGTGTTAGTACGTGCATGGTGCGTGCACGCACACGGTGTTGGTTGCTCGTCGGAGCCACCCACCCACATGCAGCAGGTCGAGTGCTACAGCCAGTCGCCAGCAATGGCCCTAGCTAGGAACTGTAGAGAACGCTGCTGTTGACTGAGCGGGCGGCGTTCAGTCGTTCACCTCCCTGAAGCATTGTGGTACGGCATGCCTTTGCACCGCAGCCCCCTTGCCGAGGGCTCGCTGCTTGGTTTGAGTTCAGTCAGTGAAGTCAGCCCACATGCAAGTCGACCCCGCCCCGAGTGCACACTGCGAAGCCGGCAGCCGCCTGCCTCATCCCGTCATCCCACACCTGCTAAGTGCACTGTCCTGTGCTTGTCGCTGACACAGGGCTGCACAGCAAGCAGGCCTTGACGGCTGCACACAAACCCGCCCCCCGACATGCTGCCGCTGACAGGCTGTGCAAGCGGTAACCCGCTGCCCCCACCTTGGCAGGCGCGGCTCCAGGGGGCGGAGGTATCAGCGGCACAAGCGTGGTCATGGGCTTGTCTGAAGCGCCCGACAGCAGCCCCGGCTTGCCGAGCTTGCCGTCCGGCCGCTTCACGTTGACTCTGTGTTGATGCGGCAGTGCGGAGGTTCAGATAGGTGTGCAGAGCACCGCACCATGGCACTACCCGGCAGACGCATCTAGCACAGTCAGCGGGGCCATAAAAAAGGGTGGAGGAGCAGCCGCGCTGCGCTAAGCGTGGCGACACGGTGTGTGCACGATGCCAGCACCTGGTGGATAATGATGGTGCGCAGGAAGCTTGTGCGTCGTTGATGCGTGCGGCGGGCACTGCGATCGCAATGAGCGAATGACGTATGTTCACTCCAGATGCCCTCACCTGCGGCTGACAGCTTGCGCGATGGCATCACATGCGATGCCCCACGCATGCAGATGCATGCAGTGCTGCCGCCCAAAGAAGCACACGCACATGATTCATCAATCACAACACGCATGCACTCAAACGGCTAAGGCTGCAAAGACTTGAACATGCACGCTCAGCACGTTTGCTTGCTCATGCACCACACGCTTGCCCGCACACCTGCACTGCCCAAGTGAAGGCCTGCATACATGCGGACACACGTACATACGTACGCACTTTATGGTCTCGCCGGCCTTCAAGCTAAGGTCCCCGTGGCTCTTATACAAGGACTCCACCTCCCGCACGGCCTGCTGCAGGTTGGGGTCCATTGAGGAAGATCCCGCACCACCACTGCCGCTGCTGCTGGGGCCGCCGGCTGGGGAGGACGAGGCGGAACCGGCTCCGGAACCATGGGAAGAGGACGCGGCCACGGTCTCGACGGCGACCTCGCGCTGCACGTGCTTCTCGTGACGCACCTGCCGCATGCGAGTGAAGGCCAAACGCATGCAGGGAATGGACGCAGCCGAGGTTACGGTCAGCCGTTTGGGTGCGCTGAAAGAGCGCAAGGTACGCATATGAGCTGTGCGGGTGATGCAGTTGGTGTTGCTGCCGCTGGTATGAAGCCTGAACTTGACACGCGTGCATGGCATCAGGCCAGCTTTTCCTCAGATATAGCAAGTGCTTGTGTTTGAGTGCCGCTACTGCCCCAGTCGTGGCGCCCACCCAACCAGACGCAAACACACTTCGCCCCAAGTGTGCACCTACTAGTGTACACCTACTAGGTGCACACTGCGACAGACAGAGCAGGGGGGCCTTGTGCGCGACAGGGGGGCGCAGTGTGTGCGATGCACGCACCAGGGTTTCGTTGAAGTCGAATGCGTCTGAGCGCTGCTCAAAGCCCATTCCCAGGAATGCGTGCCGCCCTGTGGTGGGGTCCTCGACACGCAACACAAAGTACCTGCAAGTATGAACAACACAGCACCTGGGTCACTGGTGACGTTGCAGGAGCCTCAACCATGTGAACGTGGTGGCCACATCAGTGCAAGCAAACTGGCATGCTGCCGGAAACAAAGGCCACGCTTCAAGCCCATGTTAGCTGCAGAACAGCATACATTGTGATGTAAGAAGTAAACTAAGCTGGCCATACTACTGAGAGCGAGCTACGGTGTTGTGAACGCGGCTCCAGCACAACACACACATCCACACTTGCCTCGAGCTGTCCGTCGTAGGCTCCACCACAACCTGTCGCTTACCATATGGCACCGGGCACATACAGAAGAGGTCGCCCCTGTAGATATAGGATGCACAGCAGGACTGTTTTAGTACCAGCTGTCACATGATTGGCAAGAAGCTGCGCTGATCGCCAGGGTGTTCTCGCTGCTACCGTTGCCCTGAGAACAGTTCGCAGGTCACAACTTGAACACAGCCAACTCACGTGTTGACATCCTCGATCCTCAATTCCAGCAAACTGCCTTTGGCGACCATCCTCAGTCTCCCGCTGAAGATTTTATCCACCACACGCCAGGATCCGCTCATATGGCCTTTAGCACCCTGGGCAGGTGGTATTTTATACACCGACACATCCCTAGCTACGTGCAGAGTTTGCTCTACAACGTCAGAGTCGTCTGCCATTTCGCCACGGTATACGGCAAGCAAACCAACACTTTGAGGTGTGGGACAGCAGTGAGAGCCAGCAGTGTGTGAAAGAAACAGGACAGCTTCTGCAGTCTAAGCAGGTTTACACTTTCTGCCTCTGCTTGCAGTCGTACAACATTGTATAAAGCTTCGGTGCAACCATTCCAAAGCATAAATGCATATGATGTGACCACTGGGACATGGGAGGTTTTTACCGAACCGCAACTGCTTGGCCCTCATCCTGGCACACATGGGCCATGACTGTCACATTCACGCATAGCTTGCACGCGTATGTGCATCTTGCGGCCACAGCACCAACCCCAGTGTGCAAGGTCAGTCCTGCAGTCAGCTCCGGAACCGCAAGTCTCGGAGCTCGGAGCTGCTAATTTTGGCTTCCGCTGCGCGTACGTTCTGGTTCTTAAGGAAGTCTAAGAGCCCGCAGCACGACACTGACCGCACCTACAGCACATATCCTCATGGGACTGGGCATGCAGAGTCGGACGCAGAGCGGATGTGTTGATTCATGCATAGACGTGGTGCCAACGTTCAAGATGCCAACATTCAAGAGCTGGACGCCTGATTACACATGTGCTGGTAGTGTCTTGCCGGTCCTTGGCTGTTGCGTGTCCTGCAGCGTGCATGCTTCCGGTCCGCGCCACTGTCACTGTGATGCGCAAATTGTCCCTGTCACATGAATTGTCACAAGCGGACTCACAGCAGCTTTTTATCACCTTGTGTCTACCTCGCCCTTTGTCCTGAACGTGCACAACATGCGTCACAGGTATACAACATGATTGCGTGGGAAGTCGTGGACGGAACACGGCACCGTGCACGCACCATGACACGGGAAGGACATGCGGTTTCCAAATTCCAACTGCACAGTTGTTGCTTCTGTCCCTCCGTGGCTTCGCATGTGTGCAGCCCAAGTGCAAATTGTTCGCAAATCACATGGAAGAAAGAGTTGTGGTGGCTGGCATTCACACTTGATGGCTCGAAACGGTGGGGACGCATAAGCCCGCGGCATTGCTCCGGTGCAGGCGCCACACGACCGGTGTTGCATCGCATCCAGGCTCGGCGAACGATTATGATTGGGTTTCAGTGCTTGAACAGCCTGCGGGGCTGAGGCACACGCTGATGTGTGCGCTAAAAGCAGATGCATGCATCGCATGTGTGCATGCATGCGGGCGTGCGGAGCATGGCTCGCAAACATGTGGCCCTCCAAATGCAGCAGCTCCAATGACGCTCAGGCACAATGGGCCTACGCACACGCCGCAAGCCGTCCAGTGGCATTCCGTGTGAAGTACTGTGCCTGCCATGGTGCGCCGGAACAGCGCATGGACGGGCCTGGGCCCTGCGCCACTCCCGAGGACGACCTTGTGGAAGCATATTGGTGAGCGCAACCAATGTAGACTCCACAGCAGTCATGCTGACGCAGCTCACTGCTGCGGCGTTTGTTGCTTCTCCAGCAACGCCTTGACCTCCTCAGCACTCAGCCGCGCCCGCCGAGCCCCAGCCTGGACAACGCTGCTATCCCCCGTCTGCCCTGTGACGCCAGGGTCCTGCTCCTGGTTTCCCAGTGCCTCAGCGTCGTCGTCTTGAAACTGTGCACACGTGTTTGTAGTTGCGCAAACATAGATGTGTGTCGGCAAGCATCCAGCCTCAGCGGGTTGCACCCCTCAGCAAACAGAACATTGTTTCGAAACTTTAACATAAATACAAGAGGTGGCAAACTGACACTATGTTCCATATGGTTGCCAGCCTAACCTGAGAGGCCGCACGCACCACCAGGAGAGCACTGACCACAGCAGATAAGAGGGTCCCGACCACTGGGCATTTTCATAAGATCAGCAGGACAGAAGATGTCAGCAAGCCACACGCGGCAAAACCAGAGCCAGGAAGCGGCAGACCCCGCTGCAGCGGAAGGCAGGTGACGAGCGAGCGCAATGCACATTCCACAAATAGCACCCAGGCTCAGCAGCATGTACCTAGGCCAAGAGCGCTTGTGCCGGTCACCCATAGCGTGTCTTCGGGACTGACTCGGACAATCACATTGGCTCGTCGGTGGTTGGCTGACGCTATGTGCTGGCCAACGTGTTGAAAGCTGGGCTGGGAACGGAAAGGCAGCGCCACATGAGATTGCGACTGGGTGGCTGCCCAACTCTTGGTTACGCAGGGCAATAAGCAGGCTGTGCCACAGGTCCGGCCAGACGTGCTTGCACCACGTACCGTACCGCCAGTGCTGCAGCAAACACGTTGCATGGTTGTGTACGGTTGGGAGGCAGTAGATAAGCAGGTAGTGGGCGGTTGAAGACACTGAAGAGTTTACACACCAATACTTGGTTCAGGCTCTTCACTGCTTGTTTTCATGCAGTGGAAATGCCTGCTGGAGGAGTCATCCTGAAGGCTCAACATTGCTCTGTCCAGTGCGACGCTTGTGCACTTCTTGTCGGTCGCATCCAGAGCTTGTAGCTGCCTTCCGAGCGTGCTACTAGGCATAAACAAAAGCCCCCTAGTAGTATTTTTCCTCAGTCCTTGAATCTTGAGTCAGAGGTCTGGGCTGGGAACGCAAGGCGAACCACAATTGCGACCAGCTGAGTATTCCACGCGTCTCTGAGCAGCATACGCAGCAGCCACCGCGTTAGCAGCAGCGACAATGACCCTGTAGAAAGGTCGTCGCACAACCCCATTCCCAGTTCGCTTGCTCACAGTGTGGCCACCAGCGCGGCCTTGTGGTAACATGGCGAAGGAGGAGGTGTCTGACAAGTGAGCATAGCTGCAGATCGCGTTGCGGGTTGTGGTTTCACGTTTCAGCTGGTCGCTCCACCTGTCTGCCACACCAGAGCACCTGGCACAGCACATTGTGCCCATATGAAAGGTGCACTTTTAACACGTGCAAATATTTAGAAAGGTTTCTAATGTTACCCCGTCTGTTCCGTTGTCGCTGTTGCAAGCTCCTTGTGCGCAGCTTTTTTGGTTTTGCCGTTCCCCGTCTGATTGCCTATCAAGTCCGCGGCTGGATTAGGTGGTCTCTAAATCAATACTGCTGTGCTTGCAGGTACAATGCTGTCTATTTTATATTCGTGCTGCTTGGCACGGGTGAGCTCCGCATTTGCGCTGGGCGTATTGTTAGGCAGCACGTCCTGCTATGTGCGAGTGTTAGCGCAGAGCACAGACCGAGTTGTACCCTAACTGACAACACCGCTTCAACCTGCAGGTACCCTGCTGCCATGGAACGTCTTTCTCACGGAGAAGGAGTTTTACGATGTCCGCCTGCAAGTCAAGCCGTTCAACGAATACATTACGCACAACTTTATGAGCCTGTTCTGCTTGGTCTTCAACACCATGTAAGCCCCGACCTGCCTACAACAAAGCATGCATCAATGCGCAAAGGCATGCACAGCGCTCCGTGGTTAGTGGGGTTGTCACTCAATTCCTGTTGCTCTGTGGTCTTGCCGTCGCAGGAACCTGATATCTCTGGCGTTTCTCGTCAAGTTCCAGCGCCACATGTCCTTGCGCGTGCTGGTGCTTCAGCCGCTGGTGATCACGTTCATTATGCTGCTGTCCACCGCGGCCCTGGTGAGCACCCAGATCACCCCGTCAGAGTGCAGCCAAATAGCTAACTGTACTTGCTGCTGATATGGCCAGGAGGCGGCAGCAGGCTGCTCATGGGCGTGGCAGACACCACGGTATGCGCCACAGGCATGGCAAGTTGGGCACGCAAGTGCCTCTTTGATGGAGGCGGCCAGGACACCAGCGCACACTATGCTACAAATTTCCAACACGCGCTCACGCGCCCAGCCCAACCACACAGCGGGGCTTGTGCGGTGGCAGGGTGGGCTGTTGGACGGGCGCCTAGCTTGCCACTCTGCACCGCATGCTCATAATCGCTTCCGCCAAGCGTAGCACAAAGCACAGAGCGCCAACCAGCGCCGCATGGCTGTGCGCACGCTGAGCGAGGGTGCCATGCTGTCGCGCAGGCTCTCCGCACGGACATCAACGGTGACCTGGTGGCCAAGTTCACACTGCCCTCCCTGGCTCTTATGGTGCGTGTCAGGCAGTGGGCTGTGTGGCCTGTACTCTGTAGGCAGAGGGGCCCTTGCGCCTGGCTGGTCACGGTGCAGCGAGAGGGCCGAGCCGGGGCACCGTGCGTAATATGAATGCACCTGGAAATGTGCGCATGCCTGTCGCGGAGGGGCATGGCGTAAAGCTGGTCGGCTTGCATTACAACTTCAACTACGCGTACATTCCATGCACACAAAATAAGTACAAGCACTTTGTTCCGCCAGTGTTCCGCTGTGCAATTACCGGTACAGCGTGTACCATGCAACTTTGTATCCTTCTGCTGTTCAACGCTGGCCCCTTGTGGCCCGCTTGCCCACTCTCGCCCAGCTTGAAGCACCTGCCTCCTGCCGTGGCCCGCATGTTGGCGGAGCATGGGCCGTTCAGCCGACGCGATCCTGATGTAAAATGCAGCAATCAACTCTTTGGACATACAGCAATCAAATTACCTTGTTGCTCGTGTGTGACGATTTGGGCGTGATGCGTACCGTGCGTATTGCCTGCAGGGTATGTGCATGGCACTTCTCCAGGGCGGTACCATGCAGCTGGCGAGCATTTTCTCAATCTCCCACATTCGGGTGAGTGGGCCGGCAGGCCTGGATTAGGCGGGGGTCCCCGCAACCTGGCACAGTCGCGTGCTCACATGCATGCAGCGCAAGCACACACATGCAGCTCTGTATTTGAGTTTTATGTTATGCTACATCAGGAGCGTGTTGGCCGAACGGGCCATGCTCCCCCACGATGTGGAGCGTGAGCTCCTCCGTATGGACACGCATGCAGCCCACACCGCACTGGGCATGTTTTGGCGCCTGTCCCAACGCCCCTGCCGTGATCCCTTCGCTTCACCGCTTTCCTGCACATACTATACGCAGGGCGTGGTTTCAGGGATTGCGGTCGGCGGGCTGGTCACCAGCGGCCTCTCGTTCTTCTCTCAGCTGCGTGCGGTCGGCAGCGGCGGCCCAGGCGAGAGCCAGAGCGCGGACGATGTCGCGCCAGCTGCGTTCATGTACTTTGGCGCCAGCGCGGCGGTCATCTCGCTGTGCATCGGGGCGTACTGGGCGATCCCCTGGCTGCCATACGGGAGGTGAGAGGCAAGGGAGGGGGACAGAGGAACCTCGTTTGGGAATAGTACTGGGGGAACAGGCGGGGATTGACGGATGCATTGCGCAAGCTTGACAGGTGTAACGGTAGGTGTACACCAAGTATGATTACTCTCTGAAGCCGACTGAAAGACCGCTTGCCAGTGAGGATATACACCGTGACAACCGGCTAGGTTGCACTGTTGCATCACCGTGGCGCACACTTGCTGGCCGGTGTGCACACACTTTGTGCTAGGTCTGTGAGCGCGTTGGCATCACGCCATGTCACCATGGCATCATGCCACTGCGCAGGTACAAGCTGCTGCTGGCGGGCATCATCGATGACCCCAAGGAGCGCAAGCTGCTCACCGGTGAGGCACACACGCGCATGACACACACCGACCCACAGGCCGGGGCCGCACGCATGCGTCGCCTGCGCACACGCGCTTGCACGTGCGCACGCGCACTCACACGTGCACCTGAAGCGCAAACCTTCCGTTTTGTACACCCCAAACGCGTCAACAGTGAACGACCAGGTACACATGCGCGTGCTTTGAGCTGCACGTCATGCACAGTCCTTTTCCTCGTCCTTTTCAATGCGAAGGCTCAGCTCGAGGCCCAGCCTGGCAGGGCCGGCCTCATAGAGGACGCATGGCAGAACGCATGGCGAGCCCACCTCCGCCACCCCACCACCACTAAATTTGCACGCACACGCATTGCCACCCTGCCACGTGTACCGCCCTGCTTGCTGCCGCGCAGTGGACGAGGACTACGAGGAGCCCCTGCTGACGGTGGTGGAGAGCCCCGACGACGCCCCCAGCACCTCCTCGGGCGCACGCCCCGAGCACACGCGCGCCGCCATCGTGAGCGTGGAGAGCGACTACAGCATCTACTTCCGGTGAGGAGCAGCATGAGCGAGGGAGTCCAGGGAGGAGTCCAGGGAGGGAGGGAGGGGCGCAGGAGCTGGCCCGTCCCACACTTGCATCATGGGCTGATGCCAGCGACCCACATGGCTGCCTCGCGCCCTCTGCACTCGGGCCGCCAACTGCTACCAGTGGAGCGACCCATGTGGCGACGGGGTGGTTGGCAGTGGGCAGCTTGCGCTGGTCCTCACAATGATTCACTGCCATCGCAGCGGTCTGCCTGGATGCCAAACTCAGTTGACGCTTCATCAATCATCATGCACCCCGCTGGTGGCAACCACATCACGCAGCAGTACAGTACATATACCTTGCATTTGCAATCCCAACACCGGGAGCACAGGAGTGCCTGTGCCTGCCCCAGGCCCCAGGGGAGTGCGTGCGCCTGATGGGACTCTTGTGCTCGCATGACGCGCTGCTTTGTGCGTTGTGTGCACGCACACTGGGCCCTCAATTGGTGTTGTTGCCCCTCGCTGGTGTCCCTTCTCCCTCCCTGCGCAGCACCTGGCAGCAGCGCCAGGCGTTCCCCATCTACTGCGTGGCGCTCTTCCTGTGCCTCAGCGTCACCATGTCCTCGCACCCCGGCATCTCCTCCTTCGTCTGCTCCAGCGACAACCCTGCGCAGGTGCGTGGTGGCGTCCGTCGTAACAGTTGTACTGGCATGCGCTGGTGGTGCAGAGCGCTGTACACTGTACGGCGTACAGCCAAGCGCTGCTGGTTGTTCGTGTAAGCGTCACGCCGCACGGCTTGCAGTGCGGGCAGTGGGGCGGCCTGAGGCTGCATCTGCACCCGTGCTTTATATTCCTGTCAGGCCCATAGTGCCCAATGCGCTATGACTCTATGAGAGACTCCACTCAGGTTTAGGCCTTGGGAGACCTCGCCATGGTTGACGCAAGGGACGGTAGCCTCAGGTAGCCTCGCGTTGCATGGCACTCCTGGCAATAATCGCCATGCGCCTGCCTGCCCACATGCGCTGCCGCGGCCCAGGTGTCACCCTGCGCGCCCATGGGCTCCGGAACCGGCATCCTCGCGCGGCTCACCGGCGACCTCTTCGTACCGCTGCTGTACGTGCTGTTCAGGTAAGGCTGCTGCTGCTAGTGGTGAGCATTGTTCAGTGGGCGGGTGGGGTTGTGCATGTGCATTGTGTGCTGTTGGAAGTCAGTATATGGTGCCAGCAGCGCAGGCTGCGTGTGTGTGTGTCGCCACCCATCATGAGCTGCGTCTGGATGCCAGGCTCTGCTTGCTCAGTGCAGTGATGTGTCATATGTGTCCTTGAACCTACCCCGCTTCACTTGGTGCTTTGCCTCGCCCGCACTCTGCAGTGTGGGTGACTTCCTGGGCCGCTTCATGGCGGGCTACGGGCCCTGGTCGCGTGGCGCGCCCAAGCCGCTAACCATCCTGTTCTACGCGGTGCTGAGGGTGGGCATCGCGGCGGCCATCCTGTTCTGCCACGGTGCGCTCGCCTGACCTCACCGTGCATTGCTTGAGGGACACGGGGATATGCTGCGGCTGACGTCGTGGTCAAGTTGCCGCCCGCTGACGCGAGGCCTGTGGGATATGGTAGTGGGTGCTATGACGCGCACCCTGCTCAGCATGCGCTGCGTTGCATGCTGCGCGCAGTGCTGCAGGCATTGTGTGAGGGATGGAGCGGTGGAGTGATCGCCCACCTGATTGTGATTCCTGACGCGCTGTTGACTGTCACATGCCGCACTTGCATGTGTCAATGTGTGCCATGTGCCCATGTACTAGGCATGCGCGTGCCCATGTGTTCAAGTGTGATTCCTTGTGGGCCCATGCGATGTGCATGTGCATAAGGATAGTGACTGCACCTGACGACAGCGAGGTGTCTGTGCTGGTCTTGCGCCTGCCGCATCATGGTCTCAAATCTGTTTCCGTTGAGTAACGCGAACTGCCAGGAAAGGTGACGATGGCGAGTTATCTGTGCTGATGCGCCCATGCGTATGTGTGTATGTGTGTAGTTGTGACGCCCACCGCGTGGAAGCTGAAGGAGGTGCTGAGCCAGGACTACTACCCGCTCGCCATCATCATGCTGCTGGGGACCACACAGGTACGTTGGGGGCCCAGCAGCATGGCATGCGCATGCAGCCTCGCATTCCCCCTGTGCAGCGCCACATGTTGAAGGCGTGTGTCGGCCAAGCCAGGCCAGTAACGTCAGTGAGTATCACCTGCTCGTGCAAAAGTGTGCAATAGTCAATTCATGTGACCATCGCCAGCCCACACGTGCTTGCATGCCTTTCTCTTCCTGAGACACATGGTGTGCCTGGTGCGCTCGTGTGCGTGCGTGTGCGTGTGTCAGGGCCACCTGATCTCCACGATCTGCATGCACGCGCCCTCCACGCTGCTGCCCACCGAGCAGCACCGCTACGGGCCGGTGTCGTCCTTTGCCATTAGCCTCGGCTGCTTTGTGGGATCGTTCGTGTCCATGTCGCTATCATCATTCTTCCAGTTCCACGCCGATGCATAAGCCGGTCACCCCACCCGCCAATGTCCGTCAGTAAGGACAACGCTCCGGGGGGCCACGTGAGTGTAGTACACTTATCCGTACAGCCAGCGTTATTGCGCATTTTGACATGCTCACGCGAAGCTTTTTTAAGGCTTATCGAAGGGAGGTGGTTGCGGCTGCCGGAACTGTTTGGCCCCTCCTGGTGTTTTGTGTCAGGCTGTCATACTGGCGCATCACATCACATCCACAGGTTTACCGAGTTGGCGACGTCAGCACTCGTGCGTGTTACCGCATGTTGCTGTCGTGTGTCCAAGCTGGCGTGTATAGTACAGACCGGTACTTGACCAGATTGCAGGTGCTTGGCCTTGAGAGCATGACGCGATGAAAATGCTGCGCTCCCTGGCCGCCTAACACTGTCATGCTACTTGCGTGTTGTTGTCTGGTGGTGAGTGATGCGTCCGTCATGCGTCATGCGACTCGAGCGTCGCGTGCTTGCCTGATGGGATGAGCTCGGTTGGGTAGTGAGGAACATCCTCCGATTTTGACTTGGAAGTGGCCGGTGGTGTGTGCAGTCTGTCGGTCTGGTGGTCAGGTGCTGGCCGCCGCGCCCTGCATCAGCCAGCGGTGTTTCACACGCACCTGAGCCCTGCATGTGCCATGCACACTGAACTTAACCCTTTCGGACCGTCCTCACCGTGTGCATGGCCGGGTGGCAGTGCTGGCGCCACGCTGTGGCGCCAGGCCCCGCGCCACATGCCTGGCGTGAGCATGCGGCAGTGTTCAAGTGTTTGTGTGTTGGTTCATGCCTGCGCCGCCGCAATGTCAAGCCCTGCTTGGATCGCACCTGAACCCCAAAAACGATGGCCTGCATGCGTGGCCGGCTCTGCTGCACGGTTGTCCACCCAGATGCTTGCGCACATTACGCCAATTGTGCCCAGCAATGTGCGAGCGCTTGTCTGTATTCAACATGCACAGACGGTGGCCTCATACGTTTAAGTGCGTGGCTGGCCTGTGGCCAGGTATGTAACTCGTCCTCCTAGTGATGCACAACTGCAGCTACAGACAACACACGAATGCTGACACAGACAACTCACGAATGTTATGCGCTCTGAGTCTCTGTCAGCGGGGCGGGTTCAGATTCCAACCCGGTTCATATTCCAACGTGGTTCATATTCCAACCCGGTTCATATTCCAACCCGGTTCATATTCCAACGCGGTTCATACAAGACTTGGGACTCGCTGCCGGAGCCAAGTTTGTTGAGTTTGGGCATGCGGTGAAGCCCGTACACGTGCTGCAAGCCGGCTGCCTGGACCGGCTGCCTCGTCTGCTCTGGCCGACGGTCACTTCTCACCCAGAGAAGGCAGGGTGAAGGAAGTGCTCATACCCAACTTCCGAGCTGTCCAGATGCTCGCTCCAGCTTTGTCCAAGTCTCCAGCCATTCCTGCGCATCTTGCTATCGGGTACGCTGGAAGGAGTGCCTTTTTTCAAACACACATTCTGAAAGCTGTTGTTGGTAAGGGTCATGTTGTTGTTATGCATAAGTGAAACACCACTTGCCGCTGGGCGCTGCCAGGTCATAAGAGCCGGGCGGCCGTCTGCGGCTGTCCTGGCAATACCTGACCTGCTCCCCATAAGCACTGCAGCAACACAGTCTCACCTGTGCTTGTAGGCAAAGCGTGCGCGGTGTGTTGCGAGCACGTGTATGGCAGACACAGCGCCAACTGCAGTGCAGAGCAACATCAGCTCGGTGGAGTGTGTGTGGCTGCACAAGTCAAGAAGCTCGCCTGTAAAGGCTGTGACAATGTCGCACACCGTCCATTGCCTTCGCTGCACAGGCTTGGCTTTGCAGAGTGCCATAGCGTGAATATTACCAAATAGTTTGCAAGGCCCTAGCAGAATGCCCTTACGACCAAGCACGCCACACCAAGGAGTGAGAAAGGTGGCACCCAAGCTGCATCCTTGCGCTCTCACACTGATGGTGGCTGTTGCCGGTATGCACAAGGAGCACACCGTTGAAGCGGACGTGAACAAACCCGGTCGGGTGGGCCGCGTTGGTGGGCTCGTGGGCCTTTCGTCAGTCCTGCATTGGCTCGTGCCCATGGCTATGTCATGCAACAGGACAGCAACTGTTTTCAAGTGCTTCAAAGAGGAACCCTCCGCCCTCAGCGAACCAAAGACCTCGACGTTCAAGGTCCGTTCGTGTCCTTCTACTTGTCGCATATGAGGCAGCCATACACAGTGACAGTCTGTCTTGTTTTGCATTACGATGAGGTTGTATCGGCTATCTTTGCCCTCCTTATGGGCTCTTCCTGTATTTTCTTTGTGACATACATGGGAACACTTTGATCGATTGCCCATGCTTTCGCGGCGCAAACACACAAAAAAGGCTGGGATCCGCGCGATAAACTCGTTTCCATCACTAAAAACATCGCTGAACGACTCATTGTTCTCGCCTGAAGTGTTACCGGTTCTGCGCCTGAACCAAACGTTTAACCTCTTGTGCGCCCCCGCTCTGGACTGCTGGTAAAACGTTTAACCTCCTCATTGCTCGCCATGAGAGCTCGGACTCGGTGGAGGCAGCTCTCAGTGCTCTTACTTGCAGCTGTGCTTGCTGTTGGAGTTCTGGTGAGTTTTGGTCAGCTGAGCTGCTAGAACATATAGAAGCAAGCCTTGCGGCCGTCGGATGGGGTACCAGTGTCAGCAACGTAGGGGGTACGTGGTCGGATACACCCTGTGATGAGGGTAATAAGGTAGCCAGGTCTTGTGTTCCCTCGCCGCTGTAGACATGCTGCATCCCTGGCTGACGCATTTGCTGTCATGGTCTGTCCAGCCGGGTTGTCGGTAAGCATATCCTGCCAGACTCAACTACTCGCACGCGCGCGCACTGCGGTCTTCATCTGGCTTGCAGGTTCAAGGAAGGCACCTGGCCAATGAGGAAGCCTCACTGCCACACATTAGCCAGTGCAACCTTTGCCAGAAGTGCCGCGTGCTTGACTCCAGCAACGAGCGCGGTGGAAGCAAGCGTCAGCTCGTTCAGAAGCCGCGGGTTGCACGCATACAGAACATCCTTCCCACATCTGCAGATATCCTAGACAAGGCTCAGAAGCCCAACTGTACAGAGTGTGTAGGCTGCAGCCTGGACCTGGAGGTGCCAGCAGGAGTCTTCAATAAGAGGGATGGCGTTGAGGTGCTGAAAACCGTCGCTGCAGACAGGGGGCACGGTATGTTTGTTATTGCAGTGCTCTTTTGCTATTGCCAGTGGTGATACTTGCTTTCAGTCGAGGCACCGTGCCCTCCTTCACACGACCTTCTGCTTGTGTACCACGCTTGCAGGCGACGCGTTTGTGCTGCGAGCAACAGGTGAGGCTCAGTACCATAATAAAACACTTATACTATACTGATACCCACCTAGCAGTGCGCGAGTCATCCTGGGGCCCCCAGCCGCGTGCCCCAGTGGTTAGGTGCCAGCTTGGTGGGCCTGCAGTGGTGTAAAATGGTTTGAAAGGTTTTGAAAGTCATAATGCACAAGTCTTCCAACATAATGCACACTGACTCGGTCAGCAATAGAGTGCTGCCTGCAGCTATCGTTGCCAAGTGTTCCTAATGCCACTGCCAACTTATTGTTTCCTGCGAGTTGCTCCCTGTGCGTACAGCTGGGTTAGGCAGGGTTGCAGCGTGAGGTTCAAAGGGTCTCTCTGGTGTGTGTTATGGTTGGCCAACTTTTGCCTCCTGTCCCAACATCGTCATACAAAATGTGCTGAGTGTTTAAGTTGACTATGAACCACTGCAACGTGCTGCAACGTGCCAGCGCACAACGCACATGCACAGGTGCAACACCTAAACAGTTTGCAACAAGTACCATGGGAGGCACCGAATGCCTGGGCCTTGTAGCCAACACCACGTGCCAATGCCAAAGCCTTGCATAACAGTTTTATGACAGTATCGCCGTCTCGGGGAGGTCAAGCAGTTGACATCAGCTTACATCAGCTCACTCAAGTCCTTTGTCAACATGCACCTGCACCGCACGTGCCGCCGCAGTCTTGACCCTGCCTAGATTGCTGTAGTGGCAGTGCACCACTCATTCTGGGTGAGCGCCCAAGCGAGCTCAAACGGTGTCCTTGCCGGAACCCCACCTGTACGTGACCCGCAGACACGTCGGGCCAAGCGTACATCAAGGTGTGGTGCCTGCCGCTCGACTACTCGACCGGCGAGGTGCTGAACAAGTGGCCGTGCTATTTTGATGAGCTTACGGCCACCCACTTCACAGACCCCAGCTGGAACGGGGAGCGCTCGCTGTCAGCGGTACGGGCGCTGCTGGCGCAGCAGCGGGTGGCGCGCGAGTGCGGCCTGATGGACATCAACAGCGAGGTGCGAGAGCAAAACAGCATAGCCAGTCAGACCTCAAGCGCTGGCTGCACTCTGGACAGAGAGGTTGCTGGGCCAGTGCACCATGCGCTCATACACCTGGGTGTGTGTGTCTCACGGTCGGGACAAAACCAAAACGCATGGCATGCGGTGCGCGTTGACGCCGACCACACACGCTGCATGTGCACGTCCGCAGCCTGACCTCAGATGGCAAGGGTGGATGTGCCACAAGGACCGCGGTTACGCGCAGTTGGAACTGGTTCGACCACGAATCGTTGCTGCCAGATGGCCTCATGCTCCGCGTGCTATGCTTTGCAAACAAGTCTGTGTGTGGGGCATTGCACTGCCCTGTGTACTCATCTGCACGTGGTTATGGCTTCTCCTGGTACGCAGGTGTGGGTGGCGCCCGTGAACGCGATCATCCCGCAGATTGGCCTGCACGTGTTTTGGAGCGCGCTGTACATGCAGCCGGCAGTTGGGCTGACGGTGCGGCAGATTGAGAAGACACTCTCACTCCTCGAGAACTACACACTGGAGCTGACGACGGGGCAGGTGGGTGTAGTACACTGTGTACCGCAGGACATGTGTACTGCATGCGGTCGAGTGCTGCAACTGCTCACGCTGAATACAGTGTGGTAGGTATTAAGGTGCATTATGTAGGCACTTGCGCTAGGTATGTGAGCACAGCCAGTATACTATCCCGTACACTATGCCGTACACTGTGCCCCGCTCCACCTGCCCTTGCTCCGCAATCAGTCTGCACACTGCATCACATATACCGTACGGCTGTGGGGTGTGAGGGGTGGCTCGTGTGCTGCGGGGCTGGGCCGACTCCACCCAGGGAAGCTTCAAAGCTCAAACACTGCTGTGTGTGTGTGTGTTTGTGTGTGCGTGTGTGCCGCTGCTTTTGTGCCGGCCAGACGCTGAACCTCACCCAGACGCAGTTACGGGATCTCCTCACAACCGCGGACAAAAGCGCCGCACAACAGCAGCAGCAAGGGGGCGCGGATAGCTGGAGCGCACACGTCAACAGCACGCAGGTGGTGCGTGCCGCCATTTACGACCTCCTTACCTCACAGTTTGATCGGCACTCGGCCAACATCGTCATCAACCCCAGCACCGGCAACTTGAAGCTCATTGACAACCTGCAAGCGTTAGGGTGGATAAACCCGGGGGTGCGGATGGGCATGAAGCTCAGCTCCGTGTTGCTTCCCGGGACGCTCTACCACAACCAAATGAGGTGAGGTGCAGCGCGCGGTGTCATACATGCGCGGGTGCGTGGTGTGCTGTACCGCTGTTGCGGTTCACTGCCTGTGCACCTGTCCGCATGTAAGTACTGGTATAATTGCAAATCCTGCGCTTGGTTTGTGCGGCACAATTGTAGCAAAGCAGTGCTGGTCCTGCCAAGCTGACCTGCTCACTGCTCAACCACACGCTCTGCGATGCAGGTATGAGTCGGACCCTCACGTAAGGGCGTCTGTCCTAATGGACTACCGCTGCCATGCCCCTGGCGGAGAGATCGGCACCGCGTATCCGCCTGAGGTGGCGCAATGCCTCCACAAGCTGTCCACCATGACGCCCGAGCAGGCGCAGCAGCACTACGGGTTTGAGGACGTCAACATGGCACGGACGCTCGTCACACGCGGAACCGGTAAGTGATGAGCCATATGGGTGCGGTTGCGTAATGCCACAGTGCACAGCTGTAGGGTAGACAAGCACGCCAGGATGGCCTGTTTGCGTGGCCCTGGCCCAGGAAGATCACGAGCGGATCTTCATTGTCTTGCCAAGCTGACGGGTATTGCCGTATTGTTTTGCTTTGTCGCTGCTTGCAGACATGCTGCACAAGGGGTTTGAGTGGACGCTGCGCCACGGGGAGCCCCGCAACAGCGACGACATGACCTTTGAGCCGCGCAAGCCGTGCTGTAAGATCTCGGTGCCGTTGCGTGACGAAACGCTGCAGCCAGGGACGCCAGCCCTGCACACCTGCGAGGATGACGCATGAAGCAGTGTGTGGGAGGCAATGCGCGCCTGCTTGTGACCGTTCCTAGGCATGCAGCTGCACATGCAGCGCGGTGCTGCGGCGATCTGGAGATCTTGGAGGAAGAAACACATGAGTCAAAGTCAGAGGCCGCTCGCTTACCAGTTGATAGTTCAACTGTACTGGATTGACGGCTTCCTGGCGCGGCGCGGCGCAGTTGTGTACCCTGCTGTGTTGTTAGATGTGTGCTGTGCCGTGACTTCCCTAGATATTCCGTGCCACCTGCCTCAGGTGAGCAGCAGTTTTTGTCTCCCTCTAACGCCCCGTGAGATACGACTTAACCGGGGTGCATGGCACGGATGTCGCCCCTTCGTGCGATTACACATGCATTGTGCACCTACGCAACTGCTGCTCGACGCACGCAACACATATTAATGCTACCTTAACCCAAGACGAGGGTTGCCAGGTATAACAAAGTACGTGTGAAAGCTGCGGCATGACGATACGTGCTGCGCTTCTGCACCCAACACGGCATCTGTTCTAGGTCCCATTTTTGGGCTGGGGATGCAGCGCTGCCATGGGGCAGCTCACTGCACAAACTTCACCCGATGACCCCACACCAGGAATGCATCTACGAGCGCGTGCCTTGAACAAGGGCACTATTTCACTTAGCACTGCATATTGCAACCCGCCCCTCGCTCGGCGATGATACCGTACCTGTGTTTGTGTCACCCATAATGAGTGGTAGCATGAGTGGCTTTAAGAAGATGCTCTGCTGTGCCCACACCTACACCGCACTGCTTTACAGTGCGCTGCGTACACTGCTGTGCGTCCGGCTTGGCGAGCGTGGCGATCCTTCCTGAATGCGGAAACCCTTCCCTGCATAGCCAGGGAATGCAAGCACCGAAACGAACGTTCCCCACTGTATGCGAATTGTTGCGCTGTGCGTGCGCTTTGTGTGGTGCTTGCCAAGATGTATTTGTTGACTTTGTATGGCTTCCTTGGTGGCATCTCGCCACGCCGCGTTGCACTGGCGGTGCGCTCGTACGGCACAGCTGCCATTGTGTGCTCAATGGCACCGCAGTATGCTCACCCACTGACAAGGGGGCCACGTTGGGCAGGAACCTGTGTGTTGCACACCTGCCGTGTCCTTATTGCGCCCCTGTTAATTGACCGAAGGCGGGCAAGGGAAAGGGGGGAAGTGCGCTACTGTCTTCCCCCAGCATGGCGCTTGCGGCTGATTGCACCGCCGCCTCCCTGGCGCCCCCCGTCACATCACATCACGTCACACACTGCAGCAACGGCTGCCGCCTTGAACACCAAGGTGTATTCCACCCTTGTCCCTGCGGTCACCCGTTCCTTCTTTTACCCGTTGCACAAAGTCCGCCTTGACCGCACACACGGAGGGGACTCGGCCCGGTGATCGAGCGTCCTCAACACGTGGCGCATGCAGCGTGCGGCATGCAGACCTGGAATGGCGATGGTTGCAAACTGCTTACCTGCGAACTTGCATGCACTGCGAATCTGCGATGCTGTGCGCAACCCGTATGCACCCCCACGCCCGTTAATGCTATCACTGCTGACGCCCTTGTCGGAGCCAGTCGGCCCGCTTTACCTTGCGGACGCGCTCTACACATGCATCGCTCAGTCCTCGCCCTCTCACGCTCCCCACCATATCAGTGCTTGGCTTGCATGCGTAACCGATCAGCATGCAATCGCTTGTGCGTGTGCATGGAGGCTGGGTTTGCTTTCATGCAGCCCATGTCCTCAACATCACTCCCGCCTGCATATGGGATTGAAGCAGGCATCGGTGGCAGGCGGTTGAGTGTTTGTTTTTTGTGTGTGCGAGCGTAATGTGCAAGGCGTGCTGTTCACCTCTCGACGCTATATATATTTTTACACGCGGATGGGCGGCATTATGATGGGCGTGCTGATAGATGGAGCACAGCACGTGTGCCAGCATCCACGCTCTCACGGCCTGGATGAAGCGAGCGACCGCAGCGTTGGCGGTTGACGCCCGCAACGCCAACTGCTAGCAATACCGTACTCTGACAGCGCGGCCACCACTGTTCTGGTTTCCCCTTTCTCAGTCCTGGTTGCCTTCTGCATAGACTGTGTACTGCACGAGCGTACTGTAAACGCGTTGTTTGGGTTTCGGCATCGTACCCGCCTAATAACTGTGCAGCGTAATCCATGTGTCACCATTCATGACGCAACCATATGAATCATTGCAATTTCAAAGAATGAATCTGTAACCACCAACTTCGTTCTGCCTGCAACCGCCAGTTGTGTGTCTCATGATCTGTACCCGTCAACAGCAGTGGCAGCACGTACATGGCCATGCACACGCCTGCACCAAGTGGCACACATGCGCTCATCAAGGCTGTGTCTGCAAGGGCTAGTGCTGGTCCTGGCAGGTCCAAGAGGCGGCAGAGCTGGCTGTGCCACTACTCCAGGTGCAGGCGGGCTGAACTGGACGTTGGCCCTGGCCATGCATTCGGTGCCTTCTATGCAGGAATGCTGGTTGTGCACCCAGCGCGCAGCAACATGCAACTGCATTCGTGTGTTCCGAGGGCGGGAAAGGAAAATAGGGGAAGGGAGAGGGTGTGTGATGAAGTGGCAAGGTACGCCCGCGGCACAAGCAACCAGGGATCATGCCCTTTGCATTGGAACGCCGCTGCTGCACAAGGGTCAGGATAATGATACATCTGAAGACTGCACCGCAATTACACCTTGGGTTTCTTCATACATCAATCGTTTCGGTTGGCTTGACGCGCATCTATCCGAGCCATGAACCCCACCTGACAGTCCAGGAGTCAAGGATGAGGCGCGAATGTGATGCCATTTTGTAGCTTGGCAATGGTGCTGACCTGCGGTGCTCACCAGGGACAGCGGCCAGCCTGTTGCGTGTCACGCTTCGTTCCCGCACGCTAGCCTGTTTGGATTACGTGGTTGATGAGCGTTGTGCAGTGCAGTGGGTGACCAGGGGGGCATTGAGGGACTCATGTCCGCGTTTCATCACCTAAAAGTATGGCCAGGTGTGGTTTTGCGCGGAATACATTTTCGTTCCCGAGACACCTTCACTCCGGGGGTGTAGTACTTCCTGCCGGCACTTCTGCGTTCGCTCGACAACTCAAAAGCGCGTGGAAACAACCGATATCGGATGCATAGTATGTCTCGTTATTTATTGTCTAGCTCGCCGCTTTGAAACAAAACTCGGCCTTTGCTACACCGCGGGGCCTTCATTTGGACCGCATGGCTTCCTTGAGGCCAGGAAGCCATCACATGCAGCACCTGTGCTGCTTAGTCGCTGCAATTCTCATTGTGGTGCTGGTGAGCCTGGATTCCAGGCTGACCTTCCATTGCAACGCGATTGTGACTGTTCGGTCGCCCGACTGTGGTGGGGAGATGTACTTCTGGGTATCGTCACCCCTACCTGCGCCCTGAGACAATAGCTTGTTTTGTAGCAATATAAATCTGCGGGTTGCTGGGTTCAACCAAGGGTGTCACACAGTGCCGGCTGTTTCCGTGTTGCGCGCGTCACCGCCTGCCGCAGGGTGTCAGTGGTGAAGACGGGACTGGACTGCCGCATGTTAGCACCTGTAAATTCTGTCAACGATGCCGCTGGGATGGTTTCAGCGGTCCAGGAGGCAGCAAGCGCCAGCTCGTTCAGAAGCCGCGGGTTGCACACATACAGAACATCATCCCCACCTCTGCAGACATCCTGGACAAGGCTCAGAAGCCTAACTGTACAGAGTGTGTAGGATGCAGCCTGGACCTGGAGGTGCCAGCAGGAGTCTTCAAGAAGAGGGATGGCATTTCACAGGTGCTGAAAACCGTCGCTGCAGACAGAGGGCACGGTATGTTTGTTATCTCAGTGCGCGTTCGCTATTGCCAGTGGCAATACTTGCTTCAGTCGCCGCACCGTGCCCTCCTTACACGGCCTTCTGCCTGTTGTGCCACGCTTGCAGGCGACGCGCTTGTGCTGCGAGCAACAGGTGAGGCTCACTACCATAGTAAAACACTTGCACTTGTACTCTACTGATACCCATATAGCATGGGGTTCAGGTCCAGCGCCCAGTGGCTGAGTGCCAGGTTGGTGGGCTAGTTTGGCTAGAACATACACCTGAACGGCTTGCCATAACGTACAACGAAAGGCACCGTATGCCTGGACCTTACAGTCAACACCACATGCCGATACCTAAGCCTTGCATAACAGTTTTATGACAGCATGCCGTCCCGGAGGTCAACCAGTTGACATCAGCAGCAACCGCCATGAAAGTCAATTGAGTCACATAAGTCATTATGTGCCTGCACCGCATGTGCCGCCGCAGTCTTGACCCTGCCCATGCGAGGCACGCCCAGTTTGCTGTAGTGGCAGTGCACCACTCATTCTGGGTGAGCGCCCAAGCGAGCTCAAACGGTGTCCTTGCCGGAACCCCACCTGTACGTGACCCGCAGACACGTCGGGCCAAGCGTACATCAAGGC
>BDDA01000020.1:96577-107355 GCA_001662385.1 Chlamydomonas asymmetrica | reverse complement strand
TTTGATGAGCTTACGGCCACCCACTTCACAGACCCCAGCTGGAACGGGGAGCGCTCGCTGTCAGCGGTACGGGCGCTGCTGGCGCAGCAGCGGGTGGCGCACGAGTGCGGCCTGATGGACATCAACAGCGAGGTGCGAGAGCAAAACAGCATAGCCAGTCAGACCTCAAGCGCTGGCTGCACTCTGGACAGAGAGGTTGCTGGGCCAGTGCACCAGGCGCTCATACACCTGTGTGTGTGTGTCACCGGTCGGGACAAAACCAAAACGCATGGCATACGGTGCATGTTGACGCCAACAACGCACGCTGCACCTGCACACCCGCAGCCTGACCTCAGATAGCATGAGCGGATGTGCCACAAGGACCGCAGTACCGCACACATGGCTATAGGAGGCAGGCAGGTTCCCCGCAGTTCGACCACGTGCCAGTGCTGCCAGGCGTTCTTAGCGTTGTGATGCTTCATGCGCTATGCTCTGCATACAGGTCCGGTTGCGGGGCATTGCACTGCCTTGTATTCTCATCTGCACATGGTTATGGTTGTTTGTGGTACGCAGGTGTGGGTGGCGCCCGTCAACGCGATCATCCCGCAGGTTGGCCTGCACGTGTTTGGGAGCGCGCTGTACATGCAGCCGGCGGTCGGGCTGACGGTACGCCAAATCGAGAAGACACTATCACTGCTCGAGAATTACACACTGGAGCTGTCAACGGGGCAGGTGGGTGTAGTACACAGTGTACTGCAGAACATGTGTACTGCAACTGGTCGAGTGCTGCAACGGCTCACGCTTAACACCGTGTGGTAGGTATATCATGTAGGTACATGTGCACGGTATGTGAGCGCCCGCGTGCTCCGCTCCACCTGCCCTTGCTCGTCAATCAGTCTGCGCACTGCCTCGCATATACCGTATGCATGTGGGGTGTGATGGATCGATCATGTGCTGCGGTGCTGGGCTGACGCTACCCAGGGATGCTCCAAAGTCCAAACACTGTGTGTGTGCCGCTGCTTTTGTATGTGCCGCTGCTTTTGTGCTGGGCAGACTGTGAACCTCACCCAGACGCAGCTACGAGAGCTTCTCACCACCGCCGACAAAAGCGCCGCACAACAGCAGCAGCAGCAGCAAGCGGCCGCCGATAGCTGGAGCCCGCATCTCAACAGCACGCAGGTGGTGCGTGCCGCCATTTACGACCTCCTCACGTCACAGTTTGATCGCCACTCGGCCAACATCGTCATCAACCCCACCACTGGAAACGTGAAGCTGATTGACAACCTGCAAGCGTTAGGGTGGAAAAGCCTCGGGGTGCGGCGGGGCATGAAGCTCAGCTCCGTGTTGCTTCCCGGGACGCTCTACCACAACCAAATGAGGTGAGGCGCAGCGCGCGGTGTCACGGCCATATGCATGCGCGTGGGTGCATGGTGTGCTGGGGTGTTTGCGGTTCACCACCCCTGCATCTGTCCCGCATGCAAGTACTGGTATAATGGCAAATCCTGCGCCCTGACTGTGCGGTACCAGCATTGGTACTGTGCTGTACCAAAACAGTGTTCGTCTGGCCAAGCTGTCCTGCTCACCTGCACACACGCCTTGCGCTGCAGGTTTGAGTCGGACCCGTACGTGCGGGCGTCAGTCATGCTGGACTACCGTTGCCATGCCCCTGGCGGAGAGATCGGCACCGCGTATCCGCCTGAGGTGGCGCAATGCCTCCACAAGCTGTCCACCATGACGCCCGAGCAGGCGCAGCAGCACTACGGGTTTGAGGACGTCAACATGGCACGGACGCTCGTCACACGCGCCACCGGTAAGTGATGAGCCATATGGGTGCGGTTGCATAACGCGTTAGTGCACAGCTGTAGGGTAGACAACCACGCCAGGATGGCCTGTTTGCGTGGCCCCGGCCCTGGAGGGACCACGGCCGGATCTTCATTGCCTTGCCAAGCTGACGGGTGTCGTTTTGCTTTGTCGCTGCTTGCAGACATGCTGCACAAGGGGTTTGAGTGGACGCTGCGCCACGGGGAGCCCCGCAACAGCGAGGACATGACCTTTGAGCCGCGCAAGCCGTGCTGCAGGATCTCGGCGCCGTTGCGTGACGAAACGCTGCAGCCGGGGACGCCAGCCCTGCACACCTGCGAGGACGACGCATGAAGCAGTGTGTGTATGTGGGGCAACGCACGCCTGCTTGCGGCCGTTCCTAGGCATGCAGCTGCACATGCAGCGCGGTGCTGCGGCGATCTCGCTTGGACCAAGAAACACATGAGTCAAAGTCAGAGGCCGCTCGCTTACCGGTTGATGGGTTCAACTGTACTGGATTGACGGCTTGCTGGCGCGGTGTGGCTCCGTTGTTTACCCTGTTGTGTCCGAACAGCAGTTTTTGTCTCCCTCTAACGCCCCGTGAGATACGACTTAACCGCGGTGCATGGCACGGATGTCGCCCCTTCGTGCGATTACACATGCATTGTGCACCTACGCAACTACTGCTCGACGCTTGCTACACATATTTATGCTACCTTAACCCAAGACGAGGGTTGCCAGGTATAACAAAGTACGTGTGAAGGCTGTGGCATGACGGTACGTGCTGCGCTTCTGCACCCAACACGGCATCTGTTCTAGGTCCCATTTTTGGGCTGGGGATGCAACGCTGCCATGGGGCAGCTCACTGCACAAACTCCACCCCGACAGCCCCACACCAGGAACGGACCTACGAGCGCGTGCCTTGAACACGGGCCCTATTCCACTTTGCACTGCACATTGCAACCCGCCCCTCGCTCGGCGATGATACCATGCGTGCGTTTGTCACCCATAATGAGTGGTAGCATGAGTGGCTTTGAGAAGATGCTCTGCTGTGCCCACACCTACACCGCACTGCTTTACAGTGCGCTGCGTACACTGCTGTGCATCCTGCTTGGCGAGTGGCGATCCTTCCTGAATGCGGAAACCCTTCCCTGCACAGCCAGGGAATGCAAGCACCGAAACGAACGGGTCCCACTGTGTGCGAATTGTTGCGCTGCGCAATGTGTAGTGCTTGCCAAGATGTATTTGTTGAGTTTGTATTGATTCCTTGGTTGCATCTTGCCACGCCGCGTTGCACTGGCGGTGCGCTGGTATGGCAAAGCTGCCATCGAGCGATCAATGGCACCGCAGTATGCTCTCCCACTGACAGGGGGGCCACGTTGGGCAGGAACCTGTGTGTTGCACACACGCCATGTCCTTATTGCGCCCCCGTTCATTGACCGGAGGCGGGCAAGGGAAAGGGGGGGGTGCGCTACTGCCTCCTGCCTTCCCCCCGCATGCGTCTGATTGCACCGCCGCCTCCCTGGCGCCCCCCGTCACATCACATCACGTCACACACTGCAGCAACGGCTGCCGCCTTGAACACCAAGGTGTATTCCACCCTTGTCCCTGCGGTCACCCGTTCCCACTTTCACCTGTCTACAGACAGTCCACCTTGACCGCACACATGGAGGGATCTCGTCCGGGTAATCGAGCGTCCTCAACACGTGGCGCATGCAGCACGTGGCATGCAGACCTGGAATGGCGATGGTTGCAAACTGCTTACCTGCGAACTTGCATGCACTGCGAATCTGCGATGCTGTGCGCAACCCGTATGCACCCCCCACGCCCGTTAATGCTATCACTGCTGACGCCCTTGTCGGAGCGAGCCAGTCGGCCCGCTTGACCTTCTGCACGTGCTCTACACATGCATCGCTCAGTCCTCGCCCTCTCACGCTCCCCACCATGTCAGTGCTTGGCTTGCATGCGTAACTGATTGGCAGGCAATCGCTTATGCGTGGCATCGCACGGAGGCTGGGTTCGCTTTCATGCAGCCCGTGTCCTCAACATCACTCCCGCCTGCATATGGGATTGAAGCAAGGATCGATGGCAGGCGGTTTAATGTTTGTTTTTGTGTGTGCGAGCGTAAAGCGTAATGTGCAAGCGTGCCTGTTCACCTCTCGACGCTATGTTTATTGACATGCTGATGGGCAGTATGATGTGCGTGCCGATGAAGCACCAGCACGTGTGTCAGCAACCACGCTCTCACCGCCTGGATGAAGCGAGCGACCGCAGCGTTGGCGGTTGACGCCCGTCGACTGCCAGCACTACCTTAGTCGGACAGCGCGGCCACCACTGTTCTGGTTTTCCCTTTCTCAGTCTTGGTTGCCTTCTGCATAGACTGTGTACTGCACGAACGTACCGCGAACGCCGTTGTTTGGATATCGTCGTGTCATGCCTGCCTAATAACTGTGCAGCGCAATCCATGTGTCGCCATTCATAACCAGCAGACATATGAGTTACTGCCATATAAAAGACTGGATCTGTAATCACGAAATACGTTTTGCCTCCTTCAACCGTCGCATGTGTGTCCCACAAACCGTACCCGTCAACAATGGCGGCACGTACATGGCCATGCACACGCCTGCACCAAATACCGCACATGCGCGCAGCAAGACTGAGGCTGCGAGGGCTAGGGCTGGTCCTGGCAGGTCCAAGAGGCGGCACTGTTGGCTGTGCCGCTACTCCAGGGGCTGGCAGTACCAAAATGAACGTCGGGCCTCGCCATGCATTCGGTGCCTTCTATGCAGGAGTGCTGGTTGTGCACCCAGCGCGCAACAACATGTAGCTGCATTCGTGTGTTCTGAGGGCGGGAAAGGAAAATAGGGGGAGGGAGAGGGTGTGTGATGAAGTGGCAAGGTACGACGCCCGCGGCACAAGCAAACAGGGATCATGCCCTTTGCCTTCCAACGCCGCTGCGGCACAAGGGTCAGGATAATGCTAATCTGAAGACTGGAACTCAGGCGCAAGTTGGGTTCCCTCATACAATAATCGTTCCGGTTGGCCTGACGCGACCCCTGTGTGCCGTCAACCGTTGAACGCGTCAACGTGAAATCTATCCCCGGGCTCCATGACCCATCAAACCTACCTGACAGTCCAGGAGTCGAGAAGGAGGTGCGGCTGTGATGAAGTCTTGTAACTCAGCAATGGTACCGACCTGCTCGCTCACCAGCAACCTTGTTCTGGCGCTGTTGCGTGTCACGCTTCGTGCACGCTCGCCTGTTCGGATTACGTGCTTAATGAGCGTTGTGCAGTGCAGTGGGTGACCAAGCTAACAGTGTGGGACTCAAATCGGCATTCCATTACCTAAAAGTATGACCGGGTGTGGTTTTGCGCGGAATGCGATTTTCTTTCCCAGGGACCCCTTCATTCCGTACCTCCTGCGAGCGGCACAAGCTTCTGCGTTATCTCGAGACAATTCAAAACCGCGTGGAGGCGAATATCATCACACGCATAGTAGATTTCGTTATTTCTTGTCTAGCGCGCCGCTTTGAAACAAATTCGGCCTTTGCTACACCGCGGTTTGGCCTGTAGTGGGACCTTCATTTGCGGACCGCATGGCTTCCTTGAGGCCAGGAAGCCAGCACAGGCTGCACCTGTGCTGCTTAATCGCTGCAATCCTCATTGTGGTGCTGGTGAGCCTGGTTTATGGACCTTCCAGTGCAGCATGCGCGGGGTGATTGTGACCGTTCGGTCGCCCGACTGTGGTGGAGAGATGTGCTTCTGGGTATCGTCACCCCTACCTGCGCCCTGAGACAGTAGCTAGTTTTGTAGCAATATCAATCTGCGGGTGCCTGGGTTCAACCAAGGGTGTCACACAGTGCCGGCTGTTTCCGTGTCGCGTCACCGCCTGCCGCAGGGCGTCAGCGCTGAAGACGGGACTGGACTGCCGCATGTTAGCACCTGCAACTTCTGCCAACGATGCCACTTGGATGGTTTCAGCGGTCCAGGAGGCAGCAAGCGTCAGCTGGCCCAGAAAGTTCAAGTAGGGCATCTTGCTAGCATTCTTCCAAGCGCCTCTGACATCTTGGACAAGGTGCAAAAGCCCAACTGCACAGAGTGTACAGGCTGCAGCTTGGACCTGCAGCTGCCGGCAGGAGTTTTCGATAACCTCGTGAACGCTGGAGCAACCGGGTCCACAGTGAAGGCTGACCGAGGCCACGGAGAGGCCACGGTGCTGCGGGCTGCAGGTAGGCGAGGCGAGGAGCGAGGGGGGGGAGTCACCTGGCTGACAGTTTTTCAGCCTCAGGCGCAATTTTGGACTGTGTTAACGACGCGATACGGACAAACTGCTTTCCACCTCTCATCCCCACCGTGTGTCCCTTCGAATGCCATCGTGACCGTGGTTGATTGCACCTCCATCAAGCCTGGAAGCCCACTGCTGAGATGCGCAAAAAGCCCTGGCATTTCTAGAGGGCTGGAGACCGTGAAAAATAATTGTTTCAGAGGTTTTCGTAATCAAATTGATGTATTTTGCGTTCAAGCAGCACACGCGGTGCTTTGTCCTGCAAGCTGTTGGTCGCTTTGAAGTGCTGCTCTGAGCGCTGCTGGGCAAGCAGCCACACACAAACACAACGCCTCATGCAGGCTGAGTTCTTTGAAACGTGGCTTTAAGGACATACCAGGAGTTATACAAGGCTGCTCCGACCTGAAGTTTGCGTCTTTACCTCCTGCCTGCTGGAACCACCGTTGCTGCTGTGCGTGTGGCTGTAGATGACTCAGCCAAGGCCTTCCTGAAGGTCTGGTGCCTGCCCCTGGATCGTTACGAGGGGACTGTGCTCGACAACTGGCCTTGCTTCAAGACCCTCAACCGCCAAGCCCCTGAGCCCAGCCACTGGGCGGACCATTACCTCGCGTCGGTGCGGGCCCTGTTGGCGCAGCAGCGCCTCGCGCAAGACTGTGGCCTCATGGATATCAACATAGAGGTGCGTGCCGCTGAGTGTCACCCTGCGCGCTTCTATCGTGATGCGCCTGCGCCAGGAATGCTCTGTCTCACATGGGCTCCTCGGCCCTGCACTCTGCATTTGGACGTACGTTGGTGCGGCGGAAGCCTGCTGCTTGAAGTGCGTGCTGCTGCGCTGCAGGCACACACGTGTTAATGCCTGTGCGTTGAATCAGGCAGGTCTACACTGCATATACCCGTGCTTTGCAGCCTTTCAGCTCATTCATTCGGGATCGCCGTGGCGTGTGTGCATCGCTGTGTGCTGCCCCGTACCGCAGGTGTGGGTGGCCCCCGTCAACGCAGTGATTCCTTACGTAGGCTTCCACGTGTTCTGGAGCGCACTGTTTCAGCAGCCCGCCGTGGGCATGACGGTGGCCCAGATAGAGAGGGCTCTGACGCACGAGGGCGCCTTCCCGATTGAGCTCACGACTGGGGAGGTGAGGCACATGCACACGCAACGTCATTGTCAAGGGACGATCTACGCATGCGCACATAGCACGGCGCTTGATGCAGTTCGCACACCTACCTCCTTGACGATAACACAATGTCCTCCAGAAGGTCCCCTCCGGACATCTACTGGTAGCCTTGCATGCACTCATCGTACACATATACAGCGTACTGCCGGCTCTCCCCACATACACATGTCAACACTTTGTCTTACTGAATACGCGTGTGGCATGTACTGATGTGCACACCGCGTGCAGGTCCTGAACCGCACCGGGGCTCAGCTCCAGGAGCTCATCACACCCGCCGCGCACCAGCAAGCCGCCGCGGGCGCTGAGGGCGCCGCCCCGCCGGCGCGGATCAACAGCACGCAGGTGGTGCGCGCCGCCATCTACGACCTCCTCACGTCACAGTTCGACCGCCACCCCTCCAACGTGATCGTGGACCCGGCGACCGGCAACGTGAAGCTCATTGACAACCTCAAGGCGCTGGGGTGGGACAACCTGGGCTACCTTCCGGGCGTGCAGCTGACGTCGGTGTTCCTGCCTGGCACGCTGTACCACAACCAGATGAGGTGCGTGGGGCGTTAGGAGGGCCAGCAGGGTGGTGGGTAGCGAGTAACTGCAGGCAGAGGCGCTTGTGGGAAGGTCAGGCAGCGCATTTGGCCTCTGCCCGCAACGACAGGGCTCTCAATTTGTGGATGACGTGTTGTGCCACTACCATCCTCCTTCGCACCAAAACTGCATGCAACACTGCTTGGCGGACACGTGACGGCTCTAACGCTTGTGTGTTGCGTAGTCCACATTGTTTCGTTGATGATGGGAGTTTCCGGTTCATGTCAGGCTGCTGTGCATGTGGCGTGCAACCCTTTGTCAGGTATGAGTCGGACCCGTACGTGCGGGCATCGGTCATGCTGGACTACCGCTGCCATGCCCCTGGTGGGGAGATCGGCACCGCGTATCCGCCTGAGGTGGCGCAATGCCTCCACAAGCTGTCCACCATGACGCCCGAGGAGGTGCAACAGCGCTACGGGTTTGAGCAGAGGAAATCTGCAGAAATCCTCGTCACCCGGGCAAACGGTACGTGCTGGTGCTTTGGCTCTGGCTGGCTTGCCCTGGAACTCCAACGTTTGTGCCCATTGTGGCCTACGTCCGGTTGCAATTCTCCACCCAGCCTCATTGCCTGCCCAGCTTTCAACATCCCTCCCACAAGTGCTCAGCAAAGACGTGTGCTGCATCCGGGTCGGCGCCCAGTCATCCGCCGTTACCACCTAACCCTGCTGCAACATACATCATGCGTCGCATACCGGACATACACCAGCGTAACGCACATATCGCACACCTCTCCATGACCCAAGCCATGCCTGGCATCCACCGCGAGTGACCTGCAACCTGGCTGCTGATAACCACTTAACTGAAGTCGTACCGCTTGCTACGTACGCCACCAATACTCCGGCATGCATCCAGCATGCATCACACTCATGTGCATCGTGTGGAGATCACACGGGTCTGTCTTCCTGCACTGCCTGCCACCATGCAGATATGCTGCACAAGGGCTTCGAGTGGACGCTGCAGAACGGGGAGCCGCGCAACACTGACGTGATGAGGTTCCAAGCCCCCAAGCCCTGCTGCAGGATCTCAGCCCCGGTGCTCGAGCAAGGGGCTGGCCACTCTGGCACTGCCAAGCATTGGTGCGAGACCCACTGAGTCCAGCCCCGCGGTCCCTACAGGGGGCATGCACAGATGTGCTATTGATTTTGAGCATCGGGTGCATGGCCTTCCCCCGCCCCTCAACACCCTGGGTTGCACATGCGTTCCCCCACTGTGCGTGCATGCGGCCCACCTAAGCATGGATGCAGTGCATGGCTGCCTGACAACATCAGAGAAGCAACAACGTGCATGAGATAACAGTTCACCGCACTTGCGATGCGTTGAGCCGCTACTGGAAGCTTGTGCGTGATTAACGTGGGAGCCCGCACCTGAACGGACAGCCGCTCAAGATGCAGTGCCTCGTATGGCATGCGCTTATGTGCAGATGTGAGTTGCACAATGCTAGCGATGCATGACTGCCGTCTGCGCTACTGCAAGCTCACGGCACGGCCTCAAGGGCTACCGGTACCTCAACAGTGACCTGGCTTTTGGAAACCTCATGCTAGTGCGCTTGATGTGAGAAGACTTCCCTGCACAATAAAGGAACCCTGCAATCGTATTCCCTCTCTTAATTTTGCTGTAGAGTCATTTTTATAAGGGCCACTGTGCTGTGGGTAAGGGCAACTTGAACCGACGCGTCGCATGCACAAAACGCGCCACACACCCTCAAAGTACACATTACGGTATCACTCGATTTTTACTCTCCCATCGGTTTTATTATTCGACAAACAGCTTGCTGCGCTTACACGCTGGGCTGTTCTTCTTAGACGCAAGGTATTGGGTTCGGGCCTGGCGCTTACCGTCAGACATCCGCTCATACACCATGCAAGCGCTGATTGCGCAGCCACCTTTGCATCCATGCATGACCCTGACGTCTGCAGACGCTGCCGGTCTTGAATCCAATCTATGGAAGTGCCCTACTCCTCATCTCTTCGCTCAATGTTGAGTTGATTGATATCTCCGTTGTCCTGTTTCTCATGATGCCGCTTTGTCCGTGTGGTGCGGATTGGCGTCAAATAGCATATTTCAAATCTCTGTTTCACGGTCCCTTTCTGCACACCATCATGAACTCATAGGCCACTCCTGATTCCTCCTGGTATGGGCTGACATTCAGTCCAGGCTTTGACGTGCAGTGACGCCGACATCGCTGTCGGGCACTGCTGTGGTCCCCTCAGCCGTACTGTGCTGGCACGGCGTCAGAGTCTCGGACGCTTAAGCGCGCACTGCCTTGCTCAAGCATCAGGCATTAGCCCAATACCGGATTACCGGTGCATGCAAGTTACACGCAACCAATAGGCTGGCCAAACCTGCAAGCAAATTCATCCATGCGCTCGAGCCGTGCATTTCAGAGCGATGGGTGTGCCTGAACGCAACGTCGCCACCTCTCAGTTCCCGGCAACTCGACTCTGGTGCAGCGAGCGCCGACGCCCTCCACCACTGCAGCACATTCGTGTGTAACAAACCAGGTAGCAAACCCTCACCTGTAATAAGAGAGTGAGCAGGTAAGCATGTTCACCATGCAGACAACTTGCACACATCTGTCAGCATCCAGGATGTGTCAGGAAGAGCGCCAGTGGGGCCACGCAGTGCGATTCCTGCTGGGCCGTGCAGTGTGCGTCCGGGTATGCGTAAGGATGCGACCTGCACCTGATCCAGGATGTGTGTGCTCATTGCGCACAACCGGCAAGCCGGGCTTTGCACAGCTAACTCGCAGACCCGGCTGGGACAGTTTTTGCACGTGATGCGCCCACCCGGCAGCCCCGCACTGCGGCCGCAGGCAGTGACTTATGCAGATTCCACCAGGCAGATGTCCCGCGCACCAGCGGGGCAAAGCGATTTCGGGAGCGGGACAGGAGGGAGGTCCCTCGCGTCCCGCCTGCCTTGCCGACCTCTGGTGCTGCACGCTACAGGCGCAGCAACTTCTG